>JAECUM010040505.1:0-42241 GCA_016617855.1 Megalonaias nervosa | reverse complement strand
AAAAACTATCTGCAGATATATGTAATGGTCAACTGTACACCTATATACAAACTTAGGCATTGTTGTTTTCAGAATATTTTAGGCAACGAGCGACAATCCAGTCGAAAGCAATAGACAATTACGATTTATAGATCCTATATGGGTCATTTCTTGTTACCAATAGACCTTCAGTATTCGCTCGTACTCTAATGCATTCTATTTTGAAGAGACATGTACAAGGGATACAATATACGAATCACTCTCTTTTGATAAAACTTAAAGACAGTCATTTCAGCTACCCGAAACGTCGCAATTTGTATTCCTAGATGAGTACAAAACGTCCTCGTTACCTATCTTCCCCGACTGAATCAACAACAGCACATACGAATCACGGATATCTCTATATATTTTTAGCTCATTACGTAGTCTCAAATCCCAAAGTTCTGTACTGAAAAGTCTTTTGTCGTAATTTGCAAATGATTTTTATTTAGCTGTCAAATTCATGTTCAAACAATACACCGATTTAAATACATTTTTAATTGGAGGATGTCAGGTAAAGGTCAATAGATCTAGGTTTACTGGCTGGTCATGGGTATATTTAGTTCTCTTTTTGCGTTGCTCATGTGTTTTTGTTTTTTTTTTTGTTGTTGTTTTTTTTTTTGCACACTGGTTATTATATGTTATACTCCGACCAGCGGAGCAAGAATAGCTGAGAAGGAAAAGGATACTGACGACGAATGGTTACATCTCAAAATTACAGGAGCACCATCCTATAGTATCCGTTTTCAGAAGGACCATACAACACTATACAGAAACGGTGCATTGGAACACTTTGACCAGGTAAAAGTTCCTATAGGCAGCAATTTTTCATAATTAGTGAAAACATTATTATTATTATGATTTATTATTATTATTATTATTATTATTATTATTATTATTATTATTATTATTATTATTATTATTTGAATCTGCCGTAAAGGACACGAGTTCATGAAAGAACCTGCCCATAAAGAACACCTTCGTCCCCGAGAAACTTCATATGCAGTTTTCCTGTATACAAAAGAATAAAATAGACCTGTCTAATCTAGACAGAGGACACATTATTTTGATTGAAAATGTATTGTCACAAAACAAAACACCAACCGAATGAAATATTGATAATTTCACAGCCATCATGAAATTGCGGAAAATAGAGACAGCTAGCCATATATATACGTCTCTACTTAACACTGATTTTGGAACTTAAATGACGTTATCAAATAAGTATGTATTTATAATATATATATATATATATATATATATATATATATATATATATATATATATATATATATATATATATATATATATATATATATATATATATATATATATATATATAGAAATAGTATGGGTATATATATATATATATATATATATTTATAATATATATATATATATATATTGTTGTACAAGTCTAAGGAATAATGTTAGGGACAATAAAGCATTGAAATAAAACTCAGCATAAATTTCTCTTGGTGCATCTATCAACTCCTTCCATGTAAAAGCACCTGTCTATACAGAACACATCTGTCCGGTCTCTTCACTGTCATTTTTGAAAGATGCTAATTACTACTGGTTTAAGCTTTCATTACTCTTGACTTACAGATGTAGCTAAGTTATGAATTAGCTTTGTTTGACTTTTGCATGCCATTAGGGCTCTGCAAACTAGAGTCAGGCAGAAGATAATTATAGGTCACTGCATTTGTGCGCGACCTCTGGGAGTGAAGTATTACTCCGAAAAAAGAGTTCGTATTTTCCTATACAAATGCAGTAATTGTTTTATTATATACTCATTTCATTTTCCTATCTAAGGCTTAATAATAAAGAAATACACTACAAGATAAAGGTAATTGAATTTATGCCGTATTTCAAAATAAATACACAACCGTAGATTCATCAGTACACAGTAGCAACATTAATGCGCACATAGCACCCCCCCCCAGCGACCTTTGAACTTCGTCGCGCGCTCGATATTAGTTTAAAAAATTTCTTGTTCTGCTCTGCTTAAAATTGAAATTTAGAGTCGTATTTTGATTGAATACGCACTGAAAGAAACATTTCCAATTGATCTAGAATGGATGGGTCTTTTTTTATGTTCATCCAACTCAAATCTGCTTTTCTGATTATGACGGACTGGATTTATTGGGTCCATTCTTATTACCAGCTAAAGAAGAGATATGTTTATGCCCTGCCACTTGCATTTCACTGTTAGAGGGACCCCAGATATGACCTGTATCATATAGTGTATGTCTTCTATCGCTAGTCTAACAGTGTCTCAAAAAAGTTAAACGGGCAAAATTGCAAAGCAGCTGCTGTGTGACAGTCCCTTTAGCCAGCAGAAATAATACTTTTTTGTCGTCTTGGCTTATTGGCTCTAAGGTTTTTAGTTTCCTATCAAAACCTTCAATTGCATGTTTTACTCGAATCGAGTATTTTGACTGACTTGTAAAATGGTATGTCTCTGATAGATATGCGATAGACCATGGTCTCAGTATGCTTTTCTATGCTATATTTTTATAGACCCTAGAGAGCTTTGGTCATAGTATCAGCCATTCTATTTGCGAAAGGTTACGAATATTTCTCCGAAATAACTGTTTCAATGATCATAACGGCATTTTCAATTACTGTATCTCTCACATTTGTTGTTGACATTACGAATATTACGTTCATTCGTGTGCTTCGTTTCGTTTCTGACTCACTGAACTCGTCCACATCGGTAACTTTAGCATCTACACTTTCAAATGGACGAAACAGCTTGGTTAGTTCATTCACAAGCAAATCTAATCAATCAAAGCCTAAAGTATCTATTACATGAGTGTACATTGTTTACAAAGTAGTTCCTAATACACTATATAATTTTTAGGCACAAATGCTAAATCCAGCTCTCCATTATACGTAACAGAGTTCTTCATTCCGCGAAGACGAAACAGCCACTTCCACTAATCGATCTACCTCACAAGCCAACATAAAGAAAACACAGTATTACAACTCTATTGTCATATACTAAGAAGCAGAAAAGAGCGAAAACCAACAAGTTTTGTCAAATTCAGCAAACAATTTATTTCCCTAGAATATAAAGTGAAAAGTTAAAAAGAACTACAATATTGCAAATTAAATCCCAAATAGTCCAGAAAGTTATTATCACCTGTCCTAGTGAATAAAGTTCTAATTAAATTCCATTGTTGTTCGAAAATTAAGATCCAGCGCTGAAGGTGTCGATGTGTTTGTATGTAGTCTTGAATGTACTAATGTAACACTGCTCTGAAGTGTGATAATGTGCTAACTGTCTTCCAATTAATCACATTAATAGTATCCACTATGTCCCTGTCTGAATTCAATGTAATTCCAAATTAATGTTTCAGTCCAATAATATTATTTAAGAGCACTTTGTATTTTCAGTGAATAATAATTTGAATAAATAAGATTGAAAACCGCAAGGCAAATTCTGCCTAAGGATGTTAAAGCAAGAATTAGTAATTTTTCAAGCAAACAAGATTATATTTAAAAAAAAATAAGATACAAAAGACGAGCCAGGATGTAGGTCGACAGTTCATTTCTAGAAAATTATAAATTGTAAACAGATAAAATCTGTTACTAAAATTATAATAAAGAATGTAGTAAGCATTAGGTACAACAGATTATTCTATGGGGAATACCAGTGTCGTAGACCCATACCCAAATAAATGTGTTACCATTATTGATAACGATCTAAATATTTAACCCACCCTCATAGGGAAATATTAACTGTATTATTTGTTTAACAAAATAAAAGTTACTGGTCGAGTACAACATGAACTTAATTTTGGACAAGGTCAAGTCCAAAATACAAATATAAATAAGATAATAATGTAGAAAAAACTAACAAACAATACAAATTAAACATACATAACAACAGTTCGTGTAATCGAGCCACGGGATCGCAAAACCTTTACCAACTTTAGGGCCTGATAACTTCAACTGACGCCAATAAAGACCAGTGTACGTGCCAAAACAAATCTGGTAATACAGTTTCTAAACATGCGCGAGTGAATATTTTATTTCTCAATAGTTAAATTAAGTTAAAGAAAAACTAACATCTTGCACACAGAAATGATCGTGTCTTGATTGTTAGAAGTTTTATACTGAGTTTGTGGTGTTTTCTATTTACTGAGTCAATTCATATTTCATTCAGGACAAAAATGATTCAATTCCAACAGGGGCTTTTTGACCTTCGGGTCCCCGTCAAGATTATGTGCTCCGTGTTCTCTTATACAATTAGCCCCTAATAGCTAATTGGAGGTCTTACAAACGGTTTTACTTGCATTACAATCATATTGGAGTTACTACAGATAGTCACAATTTTGCTTCAGTTAAGAAGAAATGGATAGAAACTTTAAATAAAGTTACCAAAGAGTTCAGCTAGGCAGGATAGCAGATCCCAATATTTTGCTGTATTGTACAGTATGTGATGCATATTTAATTCATACCATACATATCTAATCCTGTTTGCTTGTAAATTTGTATCTACAGCATGGTATAGTTCAGCAATGCCTATAATTTTGTAAACAATATATCTGCCTTTTAACTTATCGTTATTGAACATCTAATAAGAATAATAGTTTTTATAAAATCAACGAAATAATGTAAGCCTGCCCACCTACCCAGGGTAAGACCGCCTCAATGGACCGGATTTGAAATCCTGTTTTCCTATGATCGACGAGAGCCTTTCCCCATTGCTAATTCGTTCATTTGAGTAACCGGCTCTTTTGAATGGATGCGTCCTACCTAGCATCGCCCGTGATTCGAAGCAAACATGTAAATGTGTCACCATGTTTCCTTCCGTGTGCTTTCCTAGCTCAAACGTATTTTCGGATGTAACTCTGTGTCATATTGCCGTCTGATTTTTGTTCATTTGGTAACTTAGGGTAAAGAAATGTTTTACCGTTAGTAAACAGTTTTTCCCTATGTTCTATGTTGTTTATGTAAATAGTGCAGTTTATTTATCTTTAAGACTAACACATTTATCAGTGTTTGGCCTTACTTTCATTCCTTTCTACCTGCAGCTTCAATTTCTACGGAGTCGGCGTAATAGCAAGGACATCTAGCATGTGTCTTTCATTTCTTGTCTTCAAACATATCTTATGTTTGATGACCAACAGATTCACCAGACCTATAATAAGAAAGATTGTTTCGTGGAGATTGTGACTGTCTTGTTTCTCTAGTTACCATAAGTAACTTTTTGTAAATTTATTCAAAAATGATATCTCCAGCTTGTACTCAATTGCATTATTCACCTGAAATACAATCAACATATTTTATATGAATTTTTCTCTTGCATTATCGGGTTTGATGCAATTTCATGTCGTTTTATTTTTGTTATTTTCTCAATATTTCATTTGTATTGACAGGTAAAATTTATTTTCAAATATGTAACCGTCTTCTAAGTGGAACACTTACCAAAACAGTTCTGATATTTGTTTATATAGTGTTTTGACTGACCGTTTTAGTTCATGATTGGCGGATTTAAAAACACTTCCTCATCATACAGAAAGCGTTTAATGTCTTTGTTGTCTATTCCTTTGATGACATTTTGTTTTAAAACAAAGGTTTTTAATATATGACAAATTTTGCTGTAAAGGATTGCATTTGTCAGATGTTAATATTAAGTGTTATTACACAAAATTTACACACTAGTTAGCTCATATCTAAATCTAGTGTGCAAAAATGTAAAGTATTCGTTCCTTAACAATGGCTATTTAAAAATATTATATTTATTTTATTTAAAGCTGATGTTCTGTGGTACCGCATTCTTCTTTTAGGTGTGGCGCTTCAGGAATCTAATCACTCAGTCTAACCAACGTTTGACCCAACCGAAATTTTTCGAAGTTTTTCACTAATGACTTTTTAATACAAAGTTCAAAACCTTTAAAACAGAAGCCAAAAATAAAACCCAGCTCATGAATAAAATAACAAACTTATGTCATCAGCCCCATTAATCATTGTTTTTACAATTCCTATAATTATCTTTTAATAGACCTTAGAAAAAAATATCCAACATGTTTATTATTGTACTTGGAATGAAATTTTATTTTCCCATAAACGTTTGCTACAATACCAACAAAAATCTATAGATATTCAAAAATGGGATATTTTTAAAAAAAAATTAAATTAACATATTTCCAAATTTATTCTTTAAGATAATGTGCTAAAAAAATTATTTTGCGATATTTCTGCTTTTCTTAGGAACGGTCAATTGCTGGTGGCTTCAGTCAATGTGTAGGTTGAATGATTCATTTATTTGCAAGGCACGATATTGTCAGTAGGGTTCAAACTGTCAGAAGAGTCATCATAACCTTTCCACAGAACCAATAAATATTGGTGCCAAAGTCAAAACCTCTAAAACTTTGGACAAGACTTGTTGTTTGTGATATTGTTTAAATTTATCGTCGTTTATATTCCATTACTATCCTTTCTTTTCATCATTTAAAAACAACATTGTAAAACAAATATGGTAAACTACTGGATCTCGCCTTCGGACATAAAACTGATCTATAAATTAGACCTGCTTTTGAAATCACTGGCTTTCATTGCAGTCATGTCATTGAATTTATGAAATGTGTTCTTGTGTAGCTCAATTAACGTTAGTAAACAGCCTACTTATCTGCAGATCTAATAGGTGTACATTTTTCGGCAAAAAGACTTCTTTTTGTCAGATTATGTAAGCAAATACTCCAGTTGATGAAGCTTTATGCTATAATTGCTTTTATGCAAGATGTCCTCTCCAGCACACTAAATGAAAATCTTGTCTCTCTTTTCGTCGTTGAGATCCTGTTTAATTAGGATGGGAAAAATTATATTATTTAATTTTGACATCCACTTAAACCAGGTGTAATTTATAAGCTTATGTACGTTAGAATTAATTACATATCCATGGCAAGAAGTCAGAGATCAACATTTCTGAGTGGAGAATACTTAGCCTACAAACATACTATGCACTGAAAGTTTGGCACGACTAAACCTTTTGTAAATGAAACGTGACATCGGCTAAAAATTAAGTAATGCACGATAAGAATTCATAGAGATACTATAATACCATTGATTTATACATTAAAAATATAATAATTATATTGTGCAACTTGATTTTCGAATGTATTACATGTTCAGGCACTGCATTTGCAACGAATGATGTTTCGTGATTCATTGTTCTTTCGTTGCTTAAAGGTCAAATTTGAAGGTTTGTTTTAACCTATTATTAATTTTCCATACCTGAAACATCCATATTCGTAGTTTAAGAAAAACTGCGTTTAAGAAATACTACGTTTAAAAGTATGACCATTAGAAACGTTGTCGTGGGTATTTCCTGTCCCTGCAGTGAATGCGGACGTGACATATCACAAGAAGCAAGACTCGCTAATAGAATGTAGTATTCTGGTGGATATCTAAGTACTTGAACTAATAAAATACCTAAAGTATACATGATCATCAATAAGAATTGCGTGGTTGTGAGTGTGTAAGTCTTTTTATGATTCAGCCGGGGTTCGAACCTGCGACCTCCCGCATCGGAGGCAGACGCACTAAGCACTAAGCCACTGGAGCGGTCTCATCCATAGAAAGAAAGAAGAAATAGATATGATGACCTCTGTGAGGGAGAAGTCTGAAAATGGTCTACATTCCAATCCTGTAGCTCAATTTTGAACTTTTGTGTACTTTCTAACCTCTATATGTCGCAAAGAGAGAAAAAATATACACCAAAGCTCTCTTTGTGTTCGGAAGTACGGACAATAACACTTTAAACTAAAATGCAGTCATTTGAGATTGTAAAGTAGGGACATCCTATTTAAATGTCACCCATATCTCCAAATATAATCTTTCGTCACTTTCTATTTTTAATGTTTGTGGTTCTTATTTCTACTTCGTCAGTCGATAAAACAAAGATTCAAAAAAAGATGTGCAGCCAAACATATGTACCTAATGAAAGGTGACAACTTATTTCTCAATATTAAACTACTTAACTCGATCGATCGATCGATCTATCTATCTATCGACTAAATTATATTTATAAATTATTTCTCAGTATTGAATGAATTTGTAATGATTTTTTGTCTCTTAAAATACTTACAAGAAAATCTGATAGAGAAGTTCACGCACAGCTCTTTGGTATAGTTTCCGTAGGACAGAGTAAAATCAGGTGGTCCAATATATTCTACCCATATTTGACCCCTTAATGAATTGAAACGACAGTGCTGTGCCTTTATCCTCGAAGAACATCCATCATACTCAGGTTTAGTTATCGTGTTTAAATATCATAAAATTGTTTATCTTGTCGCTGATGATAAAATGATCAGATTTGCGACTCAGCTGTGGTGAGAGGTTAACATTTATTTAGTTATTTTGTTATTTCAAAAGTATCTTTCAATTGGCAGGAAAATTAGATTCAGATTTAAAGTGATACTCAAAATGTGTGCAATCTATGGGCTAGCTCGATACCACACAAATCATATTGATTGTACACGGTAAATAAGAAATTCCAGTTTAAATTTAGACTGTGTCTGTGTGATCCCCATGCTAATTTTAACTACAGAGACGCCATATCAATACAAGATAAAAGCCTACTTGCAGATGCATGCAGGGGTCAATTTTACACTTATATAAAAGTACTGTTGTTTTCAGATTATTGTGTTTTTTTTTAATCATTACATAATTTCAAATCCAAAACGGTAGATAATGTTATGTATAGAAAAAGTCATTAATCTCAGATCCCAGAAGGTAGATGATGTTATGTATAAAAATGTCGTTTATTGTGGTATCTCCAAAGATTTTTACTGTTACAAAAATTACGCTGCAAAATTAATGTTCAAACAATACTCTCTTTTGAATGTTGTAATTAGAGGTTATTATATAAAGGCCAATAGATATAGGTTTCCAGCTGGACATGGATATATTTAGTTCTCTTTTGCGCTAGTCACAATATCCCCCACTTGTTACTGGGCGTTGCTGAATGTATAAGGGTTACACTCCATAATACTCCGACTAGATTGGCAGGAGTAGCTAGGAAGGAAACAAATGCCAAAGAGGAATGGTTACTTTTGAAATTTTCAGGAGCATCAACCAATAGCATTAGTTTTCAAAATGGACCATAGTTACTTCGCAGCATGTAGACCTCACCTGTCTTTTTATGATATTTTATATTAGGCTGGTCGATGCGGCATTAACTAAGACAGTTAAAACGGACCTTTGCACTAGGTGGCAAGGGACAGTTTCGTAAATTGGCCACAACTTTCTTAACGTAAGGCTGTGGTGTGCCTTTTTGAGCTATTGTTGTGTAATAATTAAAGATGTGGATTTATTTGTGAATTTGGTCTTTCCAGCTTGTGTTGTTCTTGAAACTGATGTGAGGCATGTTCACCTCATGTAGGCCTAATCACTGCACAGTATGTAGTCAGTGAAATACTAATAATCGGTTAGGAAGCAGAGCTAGCCACGTTGGTTCAAAGCAAGTGAATATCTCAAAAACTACCTGGATGACAACTATTTTGAATTGCATCAAGCTATTAAGTACACAATGTTTTTCAAAATTATCACCCAGGGAAAGGACTTGTGTTTGCACTGTGAGCATCACGTGTTCTCAGAAATGGCCTTCGGACATGATAAATGCAAGTATAAATTTCGGGTGGGGTGAATCAACTTTTATTTGATGAATTCCCACTCACTTGTCGGCTCCAGTGAATGGAATACTTATGTTTGGCTTTATTATACCTATCCAAAATTATGGACCCTTTATTTTACATCACTTATGTATTTTATTTTTATTTTTTTATGAATTTTTATGTCAAGCAGATGTATGCAACATTAAATTTGTGCATAAAAACTGTCCCTTGCACTCTAAACTTCTTCAGGATCGGCATTGGTGCCTCATTACTGACTGTGCACTATCGCCGAAAAACACGCAAACAACTACATCATAATGCTCATATTCTAAACAGGAAACAATTACCTTTAAATCGTTACAATAAATGCCTAAATATAACTCTCATATCACCACCAAAAGCAGAGGATAATGATCAAAAAAAAAAAAAAAAAAAAAAAAAAAAAAAAAAAAAATAAAAAAAATAATAGACTGGGACTACTGAAGAGGAAGTAATAATTGTGACAGATTTCATACTCATAGAAACTGATCGATGGCCATTTCCGCTATAACGTTAATAACCTATGAATTAGTTGTAGGAATACACTTCAGTTCCATATGGTTGGTACCTCGCCTCTAGCGGAGTGCACAACGTATCTTACAACAGCATAGGCCGAAATTACTCCTATTATAACTTTATTTCATTCATCCACCATACTGTTCCATATTATTATCGAAAGTAATTCAGAATATGATTCTCAGTGCCGACAATTTTCGGGGGAGCTCTACAGATATTATGAACTTCTGACAAAGTGGTGGGTGTAAGGTGAAGTTGTTTACATTTGCAACATGCACAATGGAGAGAATGTTGGTATACCTCTATGTTACTTTCATGTACTGCGGCTGAAATTTCATTGGATATTGTACTTCTGGAAATTGCAAATGATCAAAGCACAATGCTAACTAAAATGACTGCTCCCTTGTGCCCCCCCAAAAAAATCAGCCTGAATTAATCTAAACTACACTCTCTGTAACAGTTATTAAAATAGGGAAAATGAATTTTGCCAGACTAGACAATAACAGCTTCTGAAAGTGCAATGAATGAATTACCAAATATATAAAATATAAAAACAAGTTGTCGGCTCTTTTTTTTTTTTTTTTACAATTTACCTCTGAAGTCCAGGAAGTGAAAATGACCAAGCGAAGGTAGCAGTTATTTTATAGATTCACATTTGAAGTAAGGCCAAGCCGTACACCCTCAAACCCATATTATGCCCATCAATCATGTACCAAAATAAAGGAAATTAAAGCTTCTTTGAAAAATACCTAAGATATATAAGGTCCTTTTAAAATAGCCAGTATAACCAGTGAGGACACCTGGGCAAATTCTTTTTCTTTAAAATTCTAACCTATGCAAAATACGAAACTGGTGAGTGCCACCCACATCAGAGGTTTCTGTCTAGATTTGACGGAAAAGGCCGAGAATGACCGATTACCATAGAAACCGAAAGACGGAAACTAGACATGTCGACCAGTCTGATGCACATCGCTTGGTAACCGAACTCGCTTGGTAACCGAACAAGACGCGCAAGTGGCAGCTGCAGGTAATATACTGAACTGAATATGCATATAAATTGAATAACAAACAGTACCAATGGATATTTGCATTATTCAGAGCGAAAATAATGCGAGTTTCACGGGTCGATAAATGGTTTTTATCAACCACGCTTCAGTATACCTCTCTGTCCCAGTGGGGTAACTAGAATACCGGTATAAAGTTATTTACCTGAGTTAATACCGGAATAAAGTATTTTCCGGAATAAATACCGGAATAAAAGTAATTACCGGAATACCAAAATAAAATATGCGACTTAAGAGTTAAATTATAAGCCTTTGTAAGCGGCATCGATATTTAACTTAAATTACATATTGATTACAGTAGGTACTGCCAAGAAATCAGTTACCGCCACATTTTGAGGGTTTGTTAACGTGTTCTTAATAATTTGAAATATTCGAAACTTTTAATTTAGCTTAGTAATCTCGACACAATGTATGGATTAGTCAAACAGAAAAATAATGAAAAAAAAGACTTAGTTGTACTTTGCAGAAATGTTGTAAAGTATCCATAATAAATCAATACGAGGGCACAAATAAACAGGGAGGTATATTCATGCTATAGAAATTCATATATGGTTTATTTTCGACTACTAGAAACACCAAATATGCAGAAAAACCGAAGTACTCCGAAATACACACCTAAACTGAGTCTCCTAAATTTATCAAATAAAAACAGCATAAAATCACTTTACAAAATAAACCAATTCTTGCTTAGAGAAACCAAAATAAACCAATTCTTGCTTAGTGAAGACCCAAGAATTTGCAAGATTTTCAAATTAGAACTAAACAGAAAGAAAATAAAAAAAGACAAATTTCATCATCTAAATGTAACAGACACCAGTGCTCTCAATGTACAATCATAACAGAAAGTACTTCTTTCAGTAGTGCTAATACAAAAGAGGTATTTTCTCTATGTTATAACACTAACTGCATATCAACTGATGTGATTTATTTGATAACCTGTAAAAACTGTAACATGCAATATGTTGGACAAACACTTCAACAAGTTTCTAAGAGAATGAATAATCATTGCTTTCATATAAAAAAAATTATAGAGATCCTCAGTTTTCCTCTAATATTTTGACATATTTTAATACCAATAATTATTCTCTGCTCGATTTTTGTTTCATGCCGATAGATATTGTGCATGGGGACATGAATAGACTCTTAAAAGAAACTAATTGGATTCATAAGTTAGATGCTTTGTATCCTAATGGCCTTAATACCAATGCACTATATAAAATTGTATAAAATATTTTTTTTTTAAATTTATAAAATGTGTATCCTTTATAACAATATAATTATATGTATGACTGTTTGTCTCTGTTTTTATTTTATTATTTTACTGATTCAGGTTTTATTAGAGACTAGTGTATCCTTTTGATCCTGTTGTATATATAAAATTGTTGTGATGAAGCATATCATTATGACATTACATAATGACGTAATTGTTATTTTAAAATATAAAGACATGATCCATTTCTTTCAAAACATTTTGTGCCACATTAAATGTGAAACTAGTTGCACAGAATCATCAGCGTTTGTGTTGTTTTTTTTTATTCCAATTCAAAACATGTACAGAAGTGACATTTATGAACATCATCAAGTCTAGGTCACAAGGGTTCATCAGTAATATTTTTCTTACCTTTATGGCTGGAAATTATATTTTTCACTCTATACAAGGAAACTGGCCCTGCAAAATTATCTTCAAACAGGAAACATAAAAAAACAAATGCCCATGAGCATGCAAGATATGACATTGGTGGTAACTGGTCCCTTGACAGTTTAGTCTAAACACTTGCTATAAAAAAATCTGGCATTTAGTGCATTTATATCAAAATCTTGACTTTCTCAAATTGGTCATCAATTCTTTAGAATACAAGTTGTCAGAAGAGTGGTGCATTCTTTCGTCTTGGCATATCGATTACTGTAGCCAAAATAAGGGCTACTCTGCATTTATCAGCTGAAGATAAAGGTACATGCCTGGTCTTTTTATGGATTTTCACAGCATGATAAACCTGTTACATTCATGGCAATGAAAGGTTCTAATTAATTCAAAAACTTTGCTAAAGTTAACAATACAGTTTTCCACTGAAATTTTCATGTTTCCACTGTGTATTAAGCATGCATCAGTATCACTTGCTTCTTTTCTTTTTGCAGGTATCAGTTTGCCTTGTAAAATATTAGGATTAATTGGTCAGTAACTGATACAAGCACCAGCTTGAACCTCATCGAGATAATCATCTTAATCAGACAGACATAGCTTCTGCAAGAGTTGTTTTGTGGTATGTACTTATTGGAAACCAGTCAGACACTGCCTAATTTAAACTGAATTTTCTACTGTTCATATTTGTCTCATTCCATATCTTACCACAGTATTTACTATCATTTTGTAAACTCCAGAATTCATTAAAGTAAGTTGTAAGTGATCTGAGGTGGTGCTCTACAGATATTACATGCTTGTGACAGTGACAGCTGTAAGATAACGTGGGTTGCATTTGCAACATACAAAATGGAGAATGCTGGCATACCTCTATGCTATTTTCATGTACTGTGGATGAACTTTCTTTGCATATTGTACTTGTGGAAACTGTACATGATCTAAGCATGTAGCTGACCAAAATGGATGTTCGCATGTGCTGGAACAATTAGCCTGAATTAGTCTAAGTACTCTATGTTTATCAGCAGTACCAGCAATAACCATGTCAATAAACTATCTTAAATTTCAGTGATTTTTTTTGTTATTAGTTTGCATGTGCATATTTTCCAATTACTCAAACATGCAATTAAATGAAGGTAAAGACTTCATAATTTGTGGGCTGGTTAGAATTTACCAAGGAGACCAAGCTGCCTATGATGTACAGTACTAACACAGTGCAGATCATGCTTTGCATCTCTTATATCCTTGTTTATTCCCAAAATATTAGAGATTTTGCTTTATTCATTCTTCTTACCAAATCCCATCCTTCTAGATTACATTTCAACTGCAAATATGTAGCTGTTTCCTTTACTTTGATCTGTGCACTCGTGAGTCTTTTTCAGTGATCCTATAAAGTGATATAATCTGTTATGAAAAAGTACAAACATTTAATTTTTATAAGGCACATAACCAGTATATATTCACATAACTACCTCCTGTTCATGAAATAATGGTCATAATAAAGGCTAAAATTCTTATTATATATCAACTAAAATCATCTTTGATCCTTTTTTGTTTTGTGTTTTGGTTTAACAAAATTTTATTTTATCACATGTTGGCAAGCTCATTGTTTCAGTATCTCCTTAGTTTATAATTGTTGGATTTGTCTTTTGTTTTCTAAAAGTAATGATAACCAATGTATAATTTGAATCCGGAAACTGGTTTGCTTAAGAGGGAATTTTGTCCAGTGGATATGCCAGTATTTTGCTAGGTAATTGCCTTATACTCCAAAATATTAGCAATATTATCATAGCTGTATAAATGGTTAAGGTCACTTACATCAAAACAAATTACAGCCAAGTTTATACAGTATTACAGTTATTTTGAAAGCATTATTTCTGAAATGTCTTTATTTTATTTTGGAGATATTATTTTAGTTTGGTGCAGTGGTGCCTATGATTCGAAAGCAAGGGATTATTTTAGTTTGGTGCAGTGGTGCCTATGATTTGAAAGCAAGGGATGTATTTCATTCAGACCTTCAGTGTACATATGGTAGTGCCATTATGTAAATATGCTCACTAACTGCAAGCATCAAACCAAACACTATTGTTGTTTGTTGTTGTCATACTGGGATTACATTTTAACCAGTTAGGTGTTTATACTTTTTAGGCAAAATAAAAACATTGTTTATGCATTGATACAAAATTCTAATACAATAATGCATAAAAAGCTAATAATCAACTACAATAAAGAGGGAGAGGTTACTGTTATATATGCGTACAGCAACATGCAAATGATCAATTCTTGTCATTGTCTAATCATATTTATGCATAACTGAATATTGTAGAAATGCTAAGAAAACAGAGAAAGATTAAATTTATTGAATTTTCAACAAATTTTATTAACTTATAACATATCCATTTAATAATTCATGATGATAGTCACTTAACAACCATGAAGTCTTTTTTTTGTGCAGCTATAATCGATAAAATACATGGATTGAGTACCTGCAAAAAATGTTGAATGTGTCCCAAGACTTTTATTACATGAGACAATTGTTATAATTACATGTCTCAACATTTATAGGTCATACAAAATTACTTTTGAAAATAGTTCAGGGTGTCCCAAAATTTACAGTCACTATGGTACATCCATCAATTGTGCACCAAATAAAGGATTATTGAAAGTTCCAGTAGCAATACCTAAGATATACAAGGTCTTTTTTACATAGCAGAACCAGTGAAAGAAAACCTGGGAAATTCTTTTTCTTTAAAAATTAAACCCAGTGCAAAGTTCAAAATTGAAGAGTGCCACCTGAAGTCTGAGAAGAAATTTATGTAATGTATGGACTACAAGTATATGCATGGTCAATTTGAGTGGCCATTTATAATTGGATATATTTGATATGTCACTCTGTAAGGGCCTGGAAAGCAGTATATTAATGTTCCAGCATGTCCTAATGTGTGTTGATTAAAAAATGATCTCCTAATTAGCTAGACTGTTGTGATTAACACACACACACACACACACACACACACACCATTGCTGCTGCCATTAGCATTGCCAGCACAATAATGAAAGGTTAGGAACTATATTGTTTTATATCAGGCTAAACCTACTTCTAAACCACATTATTTACTTTACTGTGTTGTGGCTTTCTGTTACATGTAAGTTAGTTAGAACACTTTAGACAACTTTAAGTTAATTTTTTAGTTTATCATTGACAACTAATATAGTAACTATAATTTTTAGTTTATCATTGACAACTAATATAGTAACTATGTCATATCACTCATAAAACTTTTTAACTCCAAAATTCATTCATGGCATTCAAGCAGCATTGTAAAGAAATTTAGTTAGGTCCAGATGCTATAGAGGTGACAAAAACAAGACACATCTGAGATTGCTTACAATTTTTAATTTTGAACAAATGCCAAATGACTTCATTGACTAATTTTGCTTCTAATGGTCCAAACTATGTTTGGTTTTTGTATGATATAATCTATTTGTGTCTGTTTTAACATGGTAAATATAATGTAATTTTAACAAGTATAGAATATTCTAGTTTGTTGATTTATGTCAGCAGGGTAAATATGCTGCAAAGATTCCTTTCCTTTAAAATACACTGTATATTACTTTAATTTGATGGGAAAAAAAGAAATGGTGCCACATGATTATAGGGCACCTTTATTTCTATAAAACCTATGAATAAACAAACAGAATTATTTTAATGCAGCATAAATCTATATTATGTTAGATGAATAAACTTGTAATTTGTTTCATGTTAAGGACTTGTAATAAAAACAACTATTTTATTTTAGCAAGTACACTACAACAATAGCAAGTGTTTAAGATTAATATTTTAATCTGAATAAGGGATGTCTGAAAATAAATTGCACCAAAATGTATGAGTGATGAGGGTTAAGAAGTTAAAAATAATAAACCTATGTGCTAAAATTCCGAAAGCTGCTTGTTTTGTCATTAAAAAATTCCCAGTTGAAGGGATGGAAGCCCCAAATTTGTATTGTTGGAATCCAGGATCCTGTAACGTCTTGTAGACAGAACTGATTAGAATCAATATTGCTATCATCATAATGAAAAGCTTAACATCTGTATGCATTTTTATTCAAGTCATGTATAGTGTGTATAAAATGTCATAATGTTGTGTAAGCACCATTGATACAACAAGTGATCCATTCTACAAGGGGTTTTGGAGGTGATATACAAAAGAGTGAGTTTACTCTTCAAAAGCTTTGATTCAAGAACAAGTTGGGTATGTAAAGTAGCCGGGAGGGTGAATCCTACAAAATTTTCAATTAGAGATTTAGCTGAAAAATAAAGTTTCCTATGGAGATGAAAATATAAACGTCAATAACATCAAAACTGAAGTCTGTAAGTGACCCGAAACTTTTCCAAATGGGTTAGCTTATTTTGGTTACTTTATATTTTGACATTTATGTTTTTGTCTTTTGTGTCATGTTTGTTTACTCACACACTCACTCATTCAATGTCACCCTCCCTGCTGCTATGTTTGTCAATCAAAAATTTTATCGAGACCTACACGAAATCATGACCGAGGATCATGTAAATTTATTGTGATAAATCTGTGTGGGGTAGCTTGCGCTTTTGAGAAGAAATTTTTGAATTTAATCATATCCATATCCCCTGAACTCCAAGTCTGATGAATGTTTCGCAGAGTATGTGTATCGACTCCATTAAACACAACTATAAGATTACAGTTATCTCTAATCACTTTAGGTATTTGTCTATATCGCTGAGTAACATAAATTACATCAGCATTTTTGTGTCTGCCTTAAGAAAATATCTGAGCTGTATTTGATTGTTTGTTCAGCATTACATCATCATATACTACGAGATTATTAATACGTCCATCGAGATCATCCACAGATGGGACTTTAATATTGGTGATAAAATCAATAATATTATTGTCATCTTCATCTTTATACAATGACAACTTTGCTTCTTCATTAAAATCTTTAAGCACATCGTAGCATCGCTGATCATCTACGGATGGTGCCATTAAATATAACTTATCCCACTTGAGCCATCTTATTATCAGATTAAGCAATAATTGCGTCTTACCAGACCCAGATGGACCTATTATAATTGCTCTCATAGAATTTGGTAATGCTGCATGATGCTTGATTGGCTCTTGCTTTCATGTTGCTGAGAAGTCATTGACATCCATGTTGTACAAACATAATAAATAATATGAATTTATATTGTGTTTGATGCAGAGCATCCACCCCCACCAGTGGATTAACAACAACAATAATTAAAATTAAAAAGCATGTGCTTACTGCAAGTGTGTAGAATGTGGTACAAACAAATACAGATTTATTTGTCTTGCCTGACGGATGTCAGGGGTGGTGATATTGCTGCTTCACTGGGAAAATTACCAGGGATTCCATGGGCTAAATACCCAGGAGAAAAACAACTTCCTAGATATAATTATTTTGGCCCTGGAACCCGACTTGATATCCGGCTTGACGAACAAGACTAACCAATACCCAGAGAGTATCCATTAAATGCAATTGATCAAGCATGCTATGTTCATGATGTTGCTTATAAAAGTAAAGATTTACAACAACGACATAATGCAGATGTGAACTTGATTCATTCGTTAAATTCCATAAAAAGGAAATCTCTCAGAGAAAAACTTGCTAGCTTCCTAGTAAAATCTGTGATGAAAGGTAAACTAGTGCTAGGAGCCGGTAATTAATCATAGATAACTATTATGATGGAATTGATTTATTATAGCCCAATAGGATATTGGAGGGGCAGAGCAGCGATTAGTAAACTTGCTGAAGCAGCAAATGTCATATGTTTTGTTGCTGAAAATTGGTTATCACAACAGGCAATATGGCAAATTTATCTACCACCACCTAAAAATATTCAGTACACACATTTTGATGTCAGTGTTCCCAATGAAGTTCATCAAGCAGACATTTTTGTTTACCACATGATAATATTAAAACATGTGGACATCAATCATGCACATACAAATATGCGTCAACTGTCGTTGACATTGCAAGTAGATATAAGGAAGAAGAACCACTATTAGCAAAAACAGCAACTGAATTTGCATCTGCATTTGAATGAATTTATCAACACGGTGGTCTACGATGGCCACAGCTACTACAGGTTGATCCTGGCAAAGAATTTCTTGGTGCAGTATCATTTCTGATGAAAAAACATAATGTCAAAATCAGACGAGGACATACCGCAATTCATCGCGATCAGGCAGTCGTTGAACGATTTAAACGAACACTTGCTGAGAGATTATTTGGATATCAATATACAAAGGAAATATCCACAGATAAAAGATCTCATGAATGGGTTGCAAGACTACCAAGTAGATAGCTGCGTTAAATAATGAAATTACTCATGCGACTTCTATGAAACTCATCAATGCAATCACAAAAAAAACCCCATATAACCAATACAATGACATGACTCTTCTTCAAAACCACCAGTGCTAGGTAATGTTACTGTAAGATATTTATATGAACCTGGTGAATTTGAAGGGAGTAGAAAAAGAGCAACTGATCCTATTTGGAGTGTGACTACACATAAAATTTCCAGCGTGGTTAGATCCATGGGTAGACCTGCAATCTACAGATTAGATTCAACTGCTCCTCAGCTTGGATTTGTACATGAACAATTACAAGTAATTCCTGAGGATACACAATTACCACCTCCTTCACTTCTATGAAAGCAGGATACCAGAACCCCTATGTCGATTACACTCAAGACAGGTCAACATCACATTTTCGCGTGTGTGACCGAGATTACTATTAATTCTATCCACAGTGAATTGTCTTGGATCATTATTTGAATACTGCCATAACATTACTGTATTACAGCTCATACAATGATTATTCTGTCATTGTTTCAGTGTCGTAATAAACTCAGCATCGAGGTCAAAATCACGTTTATTTTTTTTTGTTGTCAGATTGCCGATAACCTGCTAATTTCTTCTTGACAATTTTGTTGTTGACTTCAGTATCGTTATTGATAATTTCATCAATCATCATACGATCCATAACAACTCTTTGTAACAGAGATATTTTTCTGACTCTTGACACTGCTACATAAACTAAATTTGACCATTCAATCCGATCATTGACAATCCAGATATTTGTATCAGAAATAGTTAATCCCTGCGATGAGTGAATCGTTATTGCGTATCCTAGCATCCACGGAGTTTTGTCCATTATTAATGCGCTCTCAACAGCATTCACATCAACAATAACAATATCATTAAGAATGAGTTTTTGTTTCTCATTCGTTCATGGAATATCAACCGTAATATTTTGTTTTCATGCATCTGCTGGGCAATAACAAAGCGGCACAGGTAAATCTGAAAACTTTTCTTTATGTAACAGAAATAATTTTTGCTGAAGCGTATCAAACTATCTTCCTACTTGCAACTATCAAATCATCAGGTTTCCATAAATTCCAAAAATCATTCATCGTAGTCTCTGGAATTACTTCACACATTATTTCACATTGAATTTATCTGGCTGCAGTCTGGTTAATCTTTTAAATTCTTTCAGTTGTTCATCAATTGCTCTATGATCATCAGTTATCTCCTCATAATAATGATCATCAGTTATCTCCTCATAATAATCTATGAAATTTTTCAGTCATTCGTGCAGAGATGATCCAACAAAAGGCGGTGATTGACCATGATCACCACACATGATAACAGCAGTATTTTTTGTCAACAACCAATCAAGAAATATTTTTAATACCTCCAACGATATCGTACAAATTTCATCGCAGATAATAATCTTAGGAATATATTTCTCACCCATTTGTTGTGAAGTCCATTCATCTCCTTTCCATTGAAAGAAACTATGATACGTACAGGAATTAACTCCTCGTTCATTCATTTCTCTGGTGAGTCTATGTGTGGGTGTCAAAACAACCATATCAAAATTTTAAATAATTCAATCACATGTGTTGTTTTACCAGAACCTCCCAGTCCATTGAGGTAAATAGTCTTATGTCTGACCACAGGATCATATACCGATGGAGCCAATGATAATTTTGAAAAATTATTATTTTTACAATAATTATCCTTGGAAATATAATCAGCAGATTCAGAATAACTAAGTATCATTTCTCGTTTTATTCTCTATTCACCCCATGATGCATCATTTCCAATTTTAAACTGTCTCAGTGATTCTGTGTATTTTTTATTGATATAAAATGAATCTGTTGCAACTCTAACTGCGGTATCAGAAAATCTATTTATCATTGATAATAAATTTATCGAAACATATGCAAGCATTGAAGATCTTAAATGAGTGAACTGTGGTGATTCACCTTCAGTGAGCTCACGATTGTGCCGAACTTAGTTCCATCAGATAAATAAGCATTTTCTCGACTTATAAAAATATTTCTTTCTGTTGAATCGGCAATTATAAAATCGAGTTCAGCATCATCGATGATTATTCTACAACAACGTTGTTTGTGATCATATGATCTCCTTGTGTAAATTTACTAATTATTTTTCTGCCGAGATCTTTTGCGAGTTTATTCTCAAAATCAGTTATATCATGATTTTCATCATCAGAATATTTCTTCTGCTGTGGTAACCAAACTTGTTTCTGCGGACAATATGATATAATTGCTTGACTTACCACCAACGATATTAATATTTTTACATAAATCATATATCGTAATAAAACTATTGGAGCCCAACATTTTCCTGAAAAAAGTCTCCCAAACCAAACATAAACAATTGGATGGAAATTCCGTGCTAACTCAAATGACTCAATGCATGCAAATCCAGTTAAGTCAAAATCTGGTAAGGGTCCATTTATTGCAACTCAAGTCATCTCATGTGTTGGATGTCCAAATCTTTTGAAATACTCAGAACATTCTCCGTATCCAAGAAAACTTCCAGGATAACATGCAACCATATCAACTGATATAACATCTTTATAATCGTATTTGGTGTTCCATCATCTGCCATGTCCGTATTCTATGCAGCTTAGCTGCACGTCTTCAAGAAATTCTAATCGTGTTGGTTTCCATGAACTTTTCTTCTGAGCAGCATGTGCAGCGACTGGTGGAACAGTAAAACAATTACTGAGTAATCGTTCAACAGTGATTTCATCACCGCCATCAGCGCCGATTTCATCAGTATCATTGTATTTCAATGCAAGATATTTCATTTCATCATGGAGAGATTCTGTATGATAAATATCTCCATTAGGCCATACAAACTGATCGTAGTTCACAGATTCTGAACTCTGAAACAGCCAAATGGATACAGGGTCACTCTTACTGACATTTCTGATAAAATCAAACATATCGTCATTATAGAATTTAACAGTTCGATCTCGTGGAAATATTGTTATGTCCGAAGTCCATGCATGTGCATTATGATCAATAATCTCTATCGAAGCTCCATTTTTGTATATTACGATTCATATAAATCTTTCCGGTTAATGTTTTCACTCTTATCAGAGATCTTAATTTTTTTTCCAGTTCAGCAACGTCGCTGATAGAGGTTCCAGTTTCTTTAACTGTTTCTGTTTCTCATTTATTTTTTAACCTTTAGATCTGTTAAACCATTTCGTTTCGTGTGAAATGTTCTTTAACTCTCTCAGCAACACAATTTAGCAACAAGGAAGTTGTTGGAAAAATTTTCATTGGTAGAAGTTTATCGACGTTAGGTTTATCATTCAACGGATACAGCGCATAAACAACTGCCGTTACAGGATACGCTTGTTCATAATAAGGTCTATCAATTCCAGTCAGTATTCCTGGTTTTGAATTTTATTTATCGTGACAATATTTCCAGTGTAGCCCTGATGAGAAGTAATGCGAACAGGATTACATTTGTCACGGATAATCCATCTGTCGTCATCTATCGCAGCAACATCTGTCACCACGATAAATTTTATTCTAAAAATATATCTTCATGCAGCATCAAGATAATTAATAATTGTAGCCGCTCATTTATCATTCATTGTAGCATCAACAACGTCGCCGGCATCGTGTACAATTTTGAATGTTGACCATATATGAACTGCACCATCATCGCGAAATTCTTTCTTGGCTTCACTAATACGATTGATTAAAGTTTTATTCGTTAAATCAACCAGAGCTCGCCTTGGTAATTGGGGTGTTATTCTATCAAGATCGAATCTGGCTTTAGAGGGTTTAATTGCAGATAATCTCGCAAATTCCTCCATATTATAATTAAGGCAAATATATATTTAATTAAATTTTAATTATATATATAATGATTGAAGCAAAGAATGAATGCAAGTGGTTCATGATAGGTTTTTTACTTCCTTGTAACAGGGCATGCGTAAATGAATTCTGTGGTTGTCACATGCAAAGTGTTCGTAGGAGAGTCTAGGACCAAAACCGTGCTTGAAACGATATTATGATTAAAAAAAAAAATACCGATGGCATTGAATCTCCCATAAAAAATGCCGAAGATTATCTCGCCAAATTTTCAAAATAATAATTTAGACAAATAATATTAATATATAAATGGAGCAAAATGAATTTGTGAATCATCCCACCATCAGGAATTATAAAGCATCTCGTATCATCAGACAGTATCATCAGAAACTGTCGACGGAAAAAAGCAGTCGGTGCTGTTGATAATACTGGTTATCTCAGATTTAATTTTGGAAAAGAATGATATTTATCTCATAGATTCATCTTCGAATATTTTCATTGACTGATCAAAGATGGACTTGTCATCGATCACATTAACGGCAACAAAATTGATAATTCTTTGGAAATTTGTGAGCTATTACACAGAGTCAAAATTACAAGTTTGGTTGTGCTGGTAAACATGAAAAACGAGCGAGGGTTGTTGAATCCGTGAACGCGGAGACTGGCGAAGAAATAATATTTCAATCAATGAACACAGCTGGAAAATATTTTGATATTTTCACACCTTCAATACAGTGTGTCGCGGATAAAATATACAAATCGGCGTATTCCAAAAAATTTAATCAAAAAATAACATTTTACTATCTCCCTATTGTATTAGATAATTAAGGGAGATAACTCTGTCAGGCAACGATTTCTCCACTAGAGTAATTAAGCAGTTGCTCTGCTTGCAAGTGAGTAATATTACAAATCCAATTAAGTTATTTTTAGCTCTTACATGTTAGACAGGTAAGATAGTTTTTACAGGAGTATATAATGTAGGTCTACATGTACTTTAACCTCGCAAATGACATATTATGCAGAAATTGTATGTGCGATTATCGAAATGCAGATATTTTATACAGTACATTCTATGAAGTATGTTTGGAAATTAAAATAATTCCACACTACAGTTTACAATAATTGTGATTATCCAGTATATACTGATCACTTGTAGGAACCCTCCATAATTGTGTATTTTGCCACAACTGCCCATTAGGTAACTTAGGTAACCTAGGTGTGAATCATGCACCGCTTGCATGTGACAAATCCAGATAAGTTATTTGTAGCTCTTACAGGTATAATATAGGCCTATACATGTATTTTAACCTTTCTGCAGGAAAAGTATGTGCGATTAAGATATTTTATATAGTATATTTTATAAAATGTTTAGGAATTGAAATAAATCCATGCTACAGTTTATAATAATTGTGATTTATTATTCAGTATAAGCAGAGGTAACTTAATAATAATTTCTGAAAATTGTGTTGTTAGAATGTTGGATTCTCATACTGAGGTCTTGGGTTCTATTCCCGTGACAGACGTATCGTTGATGGTGGCGGTATGATGCCAAATATTTCTAATATAGTGGGGGATGCCACCCCAAGGGATTTCATGTACACCTCTCACCATGTCGAACAACGTGGTGGGTGCTGTTTTGTACTTACCCCGGGGTTTGATTTGGGGGGTGTACATGAAAAATGGTGCCTCCCAAAATAAACAGTACTGAAGGGTACCCCACACAAGGACATTCAGAAAGAATGTCGCCAGAAAGAAAATCACTGAAGGGTGCCCCATACAAGCCATAAGAAAGGCATCAATATAGGGACCCTCAAAATGATTACTGGCAAATGAAGGGACCCCATGGAATGATAACCGCTCATCATCACTACTGTTTATTTTGGTTTTATTCTGATTTATTTTTTCTGATTCAGATTTATTTTTTATTTTTATTCTGATTCAGATTCAGAAATATTTTTATTCTGATTCAGATTTATTTTTTATATTTTTATTCTGATTCAGATTCAGAAATATTTTTATTTTAAACAAATATTTATTATATAATGAATTCAGAAAATATTCATGCAATTAAAAATTTAAATGATGAGGATATAGAATTATCTGAACAGTTGGATCCTGAAAAAATTATAAATGATTTTGAAGCGCTACAGGAATGGAAATATGATGGAAGATATACACTAGCAGCCAAGTACAGATTCATTAAGTTACTTCAACAGGCTGTGAGACAGTCTCTACTTTATCTCGATGATGAAGATATTAAAAAATTTGTTTCACTCACAAACTTGATTGAGAAAGTTAGATCAGAGTTTATCACATGAATATGAGACAAAAGAGATTATGAGATCACATGTGTGACAGTTGAAAAAATTTATGTCAATGACTTCGTCATTGCATGAAGCGATCCATTGTAAAGTCACTAACAAAGTCACTGAAGAAGGATTATGAAAGTGGCTCAGATTCAGATTATAATACTTATTTTTCTTCTGATTCTGATTCATGGCATAATATTTATTTTTATTCTGATACAGATTCATATTATATGTTTATTTTTATTCTGATTTATTTTTTTATTTTTTATCAAGAGAAATTTTTGTTATTTTGAGTACGATTTACCCCATTGATGAGGTGAGTTTAGTCTGATTTTCAGTAAAAAAAAAAAAAAATTCATTATATTTATTCTGATTCTGATTCTGATAATATTTTTTTTACTGTGATTCTGATTCTTCAGATTATATTTATTCTGATAATAACATTTATTCTGACACAGATTCAGATTATAATATTTATTTTGAATCTGATTCAGATTATAATGTTTAGTCAGAATCAGATTATATTTATTTTGATTCAGAAATATTTTTGTTTTAGGGTTTTATTCTGATTCAGATTTATTCAGATTATAATATTTATTCTGATTCAGATTTATTCAGATTATAATATTTATTCTGATTCAGATTTATTTTTTATTTTTTCCATTAATTGAGAATTTTCTACTATATCAATTACATCATCGATAATCTTACTACGAAGTTTGTTTAGACAATAATAACACACCATCAATTGTTGTGCATGGGTTAGTTTTTCTATCTTTGCAATTATTCCATCCATTATATTTATTAGTGTAATTTAATTTGAGAAGAGATCAGTCTCGATTTCACATACAAACTATTGCCAGAACTTTATTCCTCAAATCAAGCAAGTCTCCCGTTTGATTAGTAAGTTTAAAATGTATCCTTGATAATAGCGGATTATGACATCATAGATAAGCTGGGTTAACGGGTACTGACACAATTAAAACCCGGGACGTACTTCGGGGGTAAATGAATATAAGATACATCCTTGCTGTGCTTGTATGGATTTTTCAGTATCTACTTGATAACTCCCATCAATAGCATCACACACCAAATTAACTGCGATCGTTGATGTGATTGTGACAATACCTGGTGATATATGACGACCTCCACCGTATGGACCATTGTTGTGTTTGAGAATAATCACTGGAGGGGATATTTTTCTCCATGATTCAACGACCTTGGGAAAATTTTCATCGATAATATCATTGACTGATTTTCTTAAAATATCAGAGTTATATTCCGGTATTACAAATGTTAGTAATTGTTCTTCTGGTATTTTAAAATGATCAAGAAATAATTGTTTAATATTTACTTTTAGTGGTGGGTGAACAGGTGGCCAATATTCACTTCCCATGAAATTTACATACTCGATGATGATTTTGTTGAGATATTCAAGGTCTGATGCAACTTGGTTTAAATGTTGTATCGTTTCAATGATCTGTTGCTTTATATCACCATTGTAATATTGTGTTATACTGAAAAATAAATTTTCGCAGATTATCGCTTTCTTGCTTGTGTTCGGATTTAATGTTATTGGAAAAAAATGTATAAATCTCTTCATTGAAATCCCCTTTTCTATTTTTGTGAAATATAAATACACTGTATATAGAAAATTTCAAATTCAAGAAGCTTTTCACCAGTAGACGCGATGAAAGTGGATATTATACTTGACTATCCATGTATCCATGGAATTCCTCATCGATACCCTGGAAGTTTTAAAAATATTTTCTTGTCTGTGGTGAAATCAATTTGTTTAGGTTCTCAGTGGTCCTTGATAAACAGGTGCTACCTCTGGCCATCCTAATACAGATCTAATGGATGATTGATATATATCTACAGCGTAGTATGGTGTTGATATTTCTATCGCAGCTGATAATGTTGGCTCATGAACCATAATAGCGATTTTGGATTCTTTTCCTGTGATAGATTTAATCCTGCATTGGAATTCATCATTGATCTGTTCGATTTGATAACTGCCCATAGGAATACCAACAACTTGCCAATCTGGAGTTCCATCAGGGTTATTTTTATAAGAAAACACTGACAAATTATTTCAGACCACCCACCATATGATTTTGATCTAATATTTGGCCAGCTGTGATATATTCATAATTGTGCTAATGCTATTCCTTTTGCTGGAATCACCATTGGAAAGACAATGTCGAATTCATTGATATCATCGTGGTTGTTGGTGGTGTTGTATTAGCGATGATTTGTTGGAGGAGTTCTTGTGGCGTAGTCATTTTATTATTAACTTACTGATTTAAATTAAGATGATTCTGTCTTTGCAGGAGATGGCGGGTTTGATTTCCAGTTGCCAAACCAGAGGTGTCATGGTAAACCTTAATCATTTCTGCAAATTCCTGATCTGATATTATTCCATCATTGAGTCCTGATGATATCAGTGATGATAATTTGGCGTGTGCATGTGTTGCCGCTGATAATAACATTTGATATTCATGTAATTTATCAGCCACTCATGTAGATATCTTTTTGCAATTATATTAAGAATACCAGCAACACTGATTATAACTGCAACATTAATTCCCAATGCTGGCAGCACGATTGTGTATGCGGCTGATAATGATCTGATTCCAGCAACTACGGCAGATGCAGAATAAACAATTATATCAGTAACAGCAACACATCTATGATATTTTTTTATTTTTACTGTATACTCGTCTATGATATTTTTCAGTTGAGTCTGTAACAAACACACTTGTTCGTATCTGCATTTGTTTACGTCTGACATATACTCTTTATTAAGTAATCAATTGAGGTGTTTCGGCGACAAATTCCAGACACCACCAATAGGACGCTGTGGTTAATTTTTATCAGATGGTTCCAGTTTAAACGTTTCTTCGGTATCTTTATTTAGTATAATAGATACGGTTCCAGAAAAATTATCAGTTGAATGACGCCATGGTTATGTAGTAAATATCCTAAATTTTGCAGCACTGAACACTGACAGCCTATACACACCAGTGGCTTCCGCTGTATGTTTGATAGTGTTATTTTGCTGTGGCCATGTTGATGATCCTGATGATACTATGTATACCACATTCATGATTTGCTTGTGAGGAATTTTAATCAGATTAGTTTTTTTTTAAACAATATCAGGAATTCCACTGATAATATCATTGAGTCTCGCGTTAATGTCAGAAAGTTTAATATTCCACTGATAATATCGTTGAGTCTCGCGTTAATGTCAGAAAGTTTAATATCAACAGCATTTGGATTTCCAAAGAAATCATCTGCAGTTTTATTAAGTTTTTGAAAATTTCTATGAACATTAATGAACATATTCACGTGAATGTCATATTCAGATCTCAGTGTAGTTTATCATCGATTGTAGTATCTTTATCATCTACATATTTTTTTTTGTTGCAGCATCTTCATCACTTGTTGGTTCTCTTTAAACAACAATTTTATTTCCATTCATGTTGAGTTCACCTGTCATTGTATCACCGTTGGACCATAAACAATCAGCAACACTTTTTTTAATTTCATCTCTGATAGTTGTGATTGATACATTTGAGTCTCTGATTCTACCGCCGTCAGTAAATACTGGAATATTATCCATGGTAGTACCGAGAACTCTACGAATTATGTCAATCTACTTAATATTACTCATCTTTAAAACACCGTATTTATCCTGAAAAATAACAACTTCATCCCAGTAAACTCCAGAGAGGTTCATGATATCAGCAAGATCATCTCTGGTAGCGTACTTCGATAAATCAATATCATCTTTTTTTTCTTGTCTTTGATAGAGGATCTTCCATAAATATCAACCATTATACGATTAGCAATTATTTAAAACAGAACTCATGTACGTATGTACAACTTTATGAGGTGCATCAGAATATTTTGAAATAGCATCGAGTACTGCAAGTGATTCACAGTCACATATTGGCGGATCAGTTATTGTCTGTGTTGGTAATGTTGAATACCATACGGGAATATTTTGCACAGCGATTTTATCGCTGCTAACATATTTTAAAAATTCCTTTGGTGGTGCCAGTCCATACAAATCAAAAGAATAATTCCACATGGATCAATCGCGTATGCAACCCAGTGAGTACCTGGACCAGAACTTCCATCAAGATTGATGATACTGGTCTCAACATGATTTGGTTGCTTTGGTAATTGATCACACATAAAACACCTCAGAAATTTTTTATATTTAATCATTCAGCAGCATCAAGTAAATCAAAATTGGGCATGGGAAGGAGACACTTTGCGTCTGATGATGTGTCCTGGAAGTCTTAGATCATTTCCGTACCATGAACAAGGGGTTGCTGGCAGTCTTAGACCCTTTCCATTTTTTAAAAAAGTTTTTATTCCTTTTCCTGTTGCTTTCTTTAGTGCCATCCCAGCAGCAGTTCCAACAGCACCAAGTGCATCTGCTTTTGCAACAGCTGGAGCTGCAGTGGCTATCAACACTGGTATAGCTGCAAGGAGTGGAAATATACCACCTGTCTTGACGATGTTGCTAATGGCACCCGCAGACAAATCAAGTCATACGCCAGTCTGATCGTTTGGCTTCATTGAAATGTCTGAATTGACATTCTGACAATGATAGTTTATTTGGGCCACCTGCGTGCCGTGCTGATTTCAGTAATATTTTTATTCCCAAATTCTTTTTTGATGCTGATTGTAGTTTTTTAATCTGACCAGGAGTCAGAGTAACATTAACATGATGATATGACATTATAATATCATGATTGATTTAATTACATGTTTTCCATTGGGGCATTGATGGCTCTCATTCGACCACCAACACCTTCAAGCAACATTGTCAAGCAACATTGTTTTATCATTGAGTATAACAGCGATTGCTCTGTAATCAGCAATTGCTCCTCTTGCCACATGAGCTCGAAAGTGTATATCAATGACAGATTGCCTAACTAGATCCAAATGTTCCAGTGAGAAATAATAGATCGGATACAGTGTTGTAAAATCTAGTTGTGATATTTGTAGACCAGAATCAATATTTTGATCAAACAATGACATGCATGTGCAACGTGATTACTTTCAAAATTTAATAATAAATCTTCAGATGGTTCTTGATGTCCATTTATTCTCAGTGAAACTTCAGTAACACCAAGTTTGTCAAATATCATTATACTACGTAACTGTGAATTTACTCATGCAGCATCTTGGAAAGCAACAAATATATATCACGGTGCAGAGACACCTTGCTGTGATGCTCTCTGCCATGTAAATAAACCATTACTGTTGCTTTGAATAGCATCTGTGGTCATCATCAACCATGATAATGTTGATTTATCACCACTGTCCATAAAAGAGAATAGCCGTTCTTCTTCAATGAGTGATTGTTGGCATCCACAATGAAAGTTTTGTCAGTACATGTATTACTTTACCAGCATCACCAACAGGGCACCAGATTGCATCATCATTGGTAACTTTTCTTACAAGTACAACTATATGCTTGGCTCCAAATATAATCTTTCTGACATTTTTGAAAAATCCAAAAATATGTGACAGTGGAATTGCACATGAGAATGTTCTTCCACCTTTCAGCATTGATCGACGTGTTGTGAATCCTAAATTGAATTCTGGATTAACACCATGAACCACCGGCCACACATCAACGTCAGCAGTGCCGGCAAAGTTTCTTGGTTGTCTTATACGGCATGTTGTCAGGGTGATCAGAAGTATCCATCACAAACATCACTGACAGACCAGCTGATCTTGAATAATCATTGCAGAATCTTGCAAGGCCAAGTATTGTCATGGCAACATTGACATCTGTCTGAATAGATTCAATATTTCTTCCATCAATCATTTACGTAGAACTGTCAATGCCATAATGTCATTATTAACAAAACCAACCCTAACATCAGCTCCATTTTCAGTATCATCTGTTCTGAAAATTTCACCTTCTACTTCCATAAATGCTTCAGTGGGTAAGAAATATCTGCTTGTATCCTGAACCTGTAATTTGATTCAACCACGCTGATTTGATTGTCATGCATCATAAGAATAATATTGATAATCACGTATCGATTCATCTTTGAGAATTGGTGCATCCGTGTTGAATGCGGGATCAGATACATGCTTGAACATTTTATTATATTTGTTATCATCTAACACGAAGACCACTTCCTGCTATCAAACTAGCAGTGATATTTTTTTCTTTTTCTGACATGGGTACACCAGCCAACTCTGCTAATTTTTCATTTGCAGCTTGATTTATTATTTTGCAAACATTTGCAGGCATAACGTCTGTGCTGGGTAATTTTACTGGCTGAGGTTTTACTGGTTGAGGTTTTCGTTGTACTAATCGTGCTAGTCTATCCTTTATTACCGAGAATGCTTTACCGATAACATCACCAACAACACCAATACTTTTATCATGAACAACATCAATAGCTTTCATCCCCAGTTGCTTTGCAATCGGTATTGCTTTCAGAGCTATCCTTCTAAGTATGCCCCGAACCACATCACCGAGTCCATCTCCATAGTACACTTTATATATAGGTAATCGCGAATTTATCACCCTGACCATGGTTGATCCACGGTGAGCATGTATAATCATCATATTTTCTTGTCACTGATCTAATTGTATACCCTTAATCACTGTGGTAATCATGGGCAATTTCATTGATGAGGGACTGATAAACATTAATATCCATGATACCACCTTTAAATAATCTCTGACAAATAGCAGCTGCTTCATTAATGATTTCTGGGGAATTATTACCAGCTCGTTTTCTGCCAATCAGAATTTCTAATAATTCAACATTGGCAAGGATGTTATTGGGGCATTGAGTAATAAAACCACTTCCCCTGGTACCTGTACCAATACCACTTCCAGTAGCGCCGGAGTCAGTTCTTCCTGCTTTTGCTTCTTCTTTGTCTGTGTGAGGTGATGGTTGTCTCTTTTGTTGATATCGCTGCTTTCCTGGTGATATTTCTGGTAGTTCAACCCTTTTCTTCTTTTCATAAACTTCATCAACAAAATTATCATATTCTTTTTTATATTTTTATATTTTTTACTGATTTGTGAAATATCCTTATATTCACGAAATACACTAGCAGCCCACTCAGTTTCTGAAGTGTCATAAAACTGGTTTTAGAATTTACTGATGTCACATCTGATATTCCGCCACTGCAACAGGATCAGTCATAACTTCTATATAGCCTTGCTGAGTAAAATACTGAGTTTTTAATTTTGGTTTAGATAGATCCTCGATGATATCTTTAACATCTTGAATTTCAGCACTTTTTTATCTGCATGTAAATTCCACCTGAGACGCCTGATGCTCTTGTAATTTTTGTTTGACAGAATCACAGACTGGAAGATATTTTTTAATTGTCTCTAGTCGCTGTTAAGCTAGTTTAGCTGTGTTTGATTCCATTATTGATATAATAATCATTTAATTAAGCCACACCCAATACTCTTAATCACTGTGGTAATCATCGGCGATTTCATCAATGAGGGATCGACAAACATTAATATCCATGATGCCGCCTGTAAATAATCTCTGACAAATATCAGCTGCTTCATTAATGATTTCTGGGGAATTATTACCAGCTTGTTTTCCGCCAATCAGAATTTCTAATCGTTTAACATCAGCAAGGGTGTTATTGGGGTATGAGGTAATGAGACCTCTTCCCCTGGTACCTGTACCAATACCACTTCCAGTGGCACCAGGTTCAGAACTTGAATCCTGCCATTCTTTTTCCTTACTTGCTGTTTGGAGTGGTTGTCATTGTTGTTGCTGTAACTGTTTAAGATAATTGTTTATTCCATTATCAAATACAATATATCTTGGATCATCATTTCAGGCCTGATCAACTCTATGATGTATGCGAAATATCCATTTGTACCAGGTTTCACGACTTACCTTATCATCAGCGTACTCAACTTTTAGAAATTTTTCTCTCAGATCAAAACTGTGCATGGCAAGCGCAGGTAATCTTACCACATCAATACTTTTTATAAAGGAAATATCTCTTTCAGTAAATTTATCATTCACTCCAGTTCTGGTTCTTACTTGTTTTGGTTTTAGTTCTGGTTCTGGTATATGATCCTTTATATCACCTATTTCAGCACGATCTTGGTCAATACCTTTAAATATTTCTCGCATTGGTTGAGCAGCAGCTATTTCACCTGGAAGTTCTCTTATATTCTTTTTTATTTTTTTAGTTCTCTCTGCTATTTTTCCAGTTGCTTTAGCGGTTTGCTCTAATGTGGGAAGAAGACCTTTGGTAGCCTCTGTAACCAGTTTAAATAACTGTTCTGTTTCTTCGGCAAATTCTTTTTGTTTTTTGTTGACGTTCTTGTAATTTTTGCTTGACAAAATCATGAACAGGGATATATTTTTTCATTGACTCTAGTCACTGTCGAGCTAGTTTAGCTGTATGAGATTCCATTATTGATATAATGATTTAATTAAGTACACCCACATAGCAGCAGGGAGGGCGACGACATCAAATGAGTGAGCACATGAGTAAACAAACATGCCATAAAAACAAAAACATAAATGTCAAAATATAAAGTAACCAAAATAAGCTAACCCATTTGGAAAAGTTTTGGGTCAGTTAGAGACTTCAGTTTTGACGTTATTGACGTTTATAGTTTCATCTCCGTAGGAAACTTTATTTTTCAGCCAAATCTCAAATTGAAAATTTTGTAGGATTCGCCCTCCCTGCTGCTTGTAAAATAAAATTCATTTCCTTCATAAATACTGGATATATTTCATCTTCAGGCACTCTATACAATATTGCATTCATTATACCTCAAAATGAGATACATCTGGCATTAACGTAGGAAAAGAAAGTATTCTGTATTTGAATAAATTTTTTTTTAAATTTCCTTGACAAATCATCATTACACTGTCATATTTCCTGTTGTGTTACTTATCAAAGACTTCTTATTCCTTAAGATTCTGGTGGCAGTATTCTATATTGTCATTTAAATGGCCACTGGCCATTTTGAGAATAAAAATAATAGAAAAATAACAAAACAGTAGTATATTTAGGCTTCTATATTTGATGCACATTCAAAATGTTGAAAATAAAAATAACGTACTTGAAAAAGTTCTAAATGGGATGTCTCTTCCAGCCCTTTATATGTCATAAAATAGTCAGACTACCCCACTTTCTTGCAAGATATTGAGATGATCTAATCAGTAATATGCTGTAATTTACTCTCCATCATCATGGCAGTTTGTTTTGTAAATTATGCATTTTCTGTTGCAGAGATTGTCATAGATCAACTGGTTCTCTTGGAGCTGGACATTTGTACATAGAAACAACAGCAAACGAATGATCCTGCTATCTGTCATTGAGCCAGTAAGATTTGAATATATGCTATATTTAATTCTGTACAAAATTAGGGGTCAAATCCAAAACTTGAAATAACTGTTCATAAAGCAAAGATGTTCTCCTTTTGCAAGATATTGATTCCCTGTTAGTTGGACGGACACAAGGATAAAGATAACACTTCATCACTGTGTCAAGTTCTTGGCATGACAGTACATGTTACAAGAACAATGGTATGATAAATAATGAAATAGCGTAGTACTACAGCTATTAATTATGCTTCTATGTGTTGGAATAAGGGCCAAATTGATGAGAGATTTTTTACAAATAGCAACAATGATCAGTCACTATGTAGTCATTTTACTATATTTAGTAGCACGATGTTGAATAAACAAATTTAAAAGAAAGTTGTGCTTATTTTTTATGCATGAATATGGTTCATCTTGTACATTTATTAAGAAAATAATCAATTAAACAGTGTCTGGTAATTGGAATTTTAATGTTATGTAGGCAACAATATAGCAGAGTTTTTTTTTTTTTTACAGTTTTCAGTGTAGTAATGGTTAAATCAATCATCTAAAATCATGATCAATTAATTTTTAATTTTCAAATGCAGAAGAAAACTAATTGACCAAAGTTAGAAATTGTCAACACTATAAATACTTTGATTATGACACAAAGATAAACTATCTTGCTTTTATTGATTTGATTGATTGATTGTTTCTTTGATTGCTTGATTGATGGATTTGATAGATTGTTTGACTAATTGAAATACTTCTTTACTTTAAGGTTCCAGTTTCCATGATACTGGCCTCAGGAAATTGTCTGGTTGCTTGTACTGTAGGCCACAGCAGAGAACGTGATTTCTTGATTATTGATGATAATTGGAACACATGGAAATGTTCAAATATTCAGTACAAATATTATACAACTGTGGGAATATTCTGCAACCAAACAGAAGGAATCAGTCATTGTACCATCAATTATTGCCAAAAAAGACAAGAAGGTGCAGTTTGTGTGAAAGTGCACACTAATGAGATGATTGCTTAGAATTGGAATGCACAGTTTTTATATGCATCTGAATATTTGACTCTGTTTATGAATGATTTAGAATGTTTGTGCAAACCCATATTGTTTTCAGTCATTAGTCATAGTCCTAAACCAAGTCTTTAAACTTTCTCAAAATCAACCTGATATTAAATTTTTATTCTTCCACCTTTGTCTCAATTTGGGGCCTGGGGTAGCAGAGTGGTCTGAGGCACTTGTTTTTACAGGTCACTGACATCTGACCTTTGTCCACTGGGGTTCCAGTCTCAGGCCTGACCAGAATAGGTATGTGAGAAGGCTTGCCAGTAGCTTCCTATGGGTCGTTAGTTCTTTTCAGGTTTTTCTGGGCTCTTCCTTCACCTGATATACTGTTTAGGCTGTCATGTGTTGAAAAATGGTGTTAAAACCTACAACAACAACAACAACAACAACAACAACAACAATTGTCTCAATTTGTATTTTCTGTGAAACCCCACTTATTGGATGCCTTAACATAAAGAACAACTATTCATAAAGGACTATATTAAAATCACTTGTCCCAAGTTTACTTAACAATTTTCTCCTATACAAAGGATACCTTTTTATAAAGGACAATACATGTTTAAATAATTCCTTCTCCCAAGGTTTTACTTAAAATTTTTCTAATATATAAAAGATACTTGTTCGTGTGGACCTTTGTAGACAGGTTTCACTTTATTGTACAGTAAAAATTATCCCCTTGCTTGCAAATTTACTCATTGCAGAGGAGTGGGTCATGGAGATTGAAATTAGTTTTTGCCCTCCCATTTTACCAAGTTTTCTCCTGCTGTTATAAACAAATATCTGATGATTGTGACTCTTCATATTTAGCCACCATAATGTTTGATGCTATAACCTCCTCCCAAATTCCAACACTACCTGTGATTTTTCTATTTAAGCCTTAAATATTTTCAGCATACTCTTCATTTTCACATCTCTCAAAAATTGTGTAAAAGGTTAGTTAAAAGTTGTTATTCAGTAGCAGCAAAATTGAAATAAATAGATTTTTCAATTATTCCATTAATTTTTAAAATATGTGATTTTATCTAAGGCATTTTTTACTTTGCACCTTATTTACCTTCCAAAAAACAAGTGAATTCTCAAATTCTGTCTGATTCTAATTGAATAATTATGCTTTTTATTTATTTTGGGTTTTTTTTCAGGTCAACTTAAAAACATGACATAACAGCATGATCTCTTACAATTATTCTCAGTTACTTATTTTCTACTTGGTTTACTTCCTCCCCCAAACTAAACATTAATTTTCTTTAAAATTATGGGAATATTCTGAAGAAAAAAAAATTTTAAGTTTGTATAAAGAGGTCTTAAACAAGCTGTGTTAAGATCTTTAGATATGACTGCTTAAAATTGTATTACTTTTTTCAGCAGGGTGTTCTCATGTAGTGAACCTTCCTACAGATGCTACCTTACATGGCAATCATATTCTGGAAGATTTCCGGAGACTTGGTTCCTTCCCAAATGGTGAATACACAATGATGAATTGGGATGGAAGGAGAAAGTTTAAATTCGAGCCTGGATTATCCTTTAGAAATAACACATCTCATTGTGATAAATATTCTGGATACCAGCCAAATACGTATCCAGAACAGCAACAAATGCACCAGACTGAGGAAGTTGATTCTGAGGCCATTCATTCAGAGTATCATGGTCATCTATTTGATCTTACACTGACAGAAGGTAAACACAGATGTCAACACAGGTGGCCAAATGGGCTAAGGCTTTCACCATTACCAATCACTACCAACTAACCTGTCTGCATGGGTTTGAGTCTCAGGTTTGACCACTGTGGGTGTGTGAGAAAGCATCCTGTGGGTGGGTATTTCTTACCAGTGTTTTCCTGTGTGTCAGTGGTTTTTATTTGGGTTTTCCCAAGTTCTTACTCCACTTATACTGGCTGGGATATATAGCTTATCTTGCAGTGAGAAATGGTGTAAAACACTCACATATATATATATATATATATATATATATATATATATATATAACTTATATATATATATATATATAACATATATATATATATGCTGCTATATATATCTATATATATATATACGTATGTATGTATGTACTATCCTAGATGCTGCCAGGGCATATCATTGCACAGATCATGCAAAATTTTTACAAATTCACATTTGTCAGGTTTCTTGTAGGTAGCTGTTTACACACCTGGGTTTTTCTGCTTGACATGAATGGTTGTTAATCTAAATTTGATTGGCACATTGGGCCCTGGAACAAGTATTCTAAATTTGAACCTTGCCTCAAATAAGTTTTACAAATGCATGTTTGAAATATGGACTGCCTAAAACCAAAAATTGCTGATTTCTAGCATGTTTCCATTTCAGATGACAGTTTTGTTTGGCAAATACTGGCTGATGATAGTGATAATGACAATGATTTTTAATTTTATGAAGTAGATTATTGGATCTGAGAAAATGTTCATGTAGATACCAGTAAGTGATTTTGAGCCCAAAAATGGAGTTAAATATGAATCCATTGTACATATATTTATTGAATGGACAAAACTGAATGGCATGCCAGTTAACTCTGCTTTCAGTATTTCCAAATTAAGTGTAGAAAATGCAGAATACCAAGCCTAATTAACATAAGGACAAATTATAATGGTAGAGTGCAATTTTCGTTTCTTTTCTCAAACATTTTAGCCCTGCTGGATCTTTCACTACAAAACTATATAGGGTTAACTCTAAGGGTTAAAATAACCTGAGTAACTATAATAATCTGAAAATGAAATTGAGAAGTACAGATATTTATTTTATCAAAATACCTGAACAAGCAGACAGTGGAATTAATGGACTTAAAGCCTGAATACAGCATAATGGAACAGATAAGAAATCTGGCATAGTAGTCAGTAAAGCACTGATTCAAGAAAGTGAAACTTTGTCAGACAAATTAATCCTTATACAACTTGACATGCCGTATTTTAAAGATTTTGATCTCAGCAGAGCTCTAACAGGAAGAAAGAGAGATGGATATTGAAGTGTTAGGTACTGAACATGGCTGTTTCATCCTCCCCTCCTTTCTTCCTACTCCCCCACTTATTTTGGTGACAAAGGTGGGTGAGCCCCTCCTTTAGATAAAACCTGAAAACCTGGCAGCATCTGTGTGTGTGTATATATATATATATATATATATATATATATATATATATATATATATATATATATATATATATATATATATATATATTTGTTACGTGACTGGACTCATACAAAGTAACAAAGAAAAGAGTGAAGCCAACAAGCTTTGTAAATTTAACAGAATAATTTTTCTCTCTAGAAAACAAGGTCAAAATATGAAAAAGGACTTACGGTTTGTGAATCTAATCCAAAAATCAATGCTAGAATTTAAAAATATAAGTCCTATCACTAAAAAGTTCTAAATGAATCAAAGTTCGAATCCCGATGAAGTCCCAAGATGGAAGGCGATGACATCATATATAACCTCTTTTGTGTTGATGTGTCAATGGTTCCTTTTTAAATCCAAGAATAAATAATCCGGCTTTAGAATTCCGAATAATTTCCAAATAATGTCTTTGTCCAAGAATTTGAACGAACACGAGTGATTTCCAGGGAGAATAAATTATTTTAAGTAAAAACTCAATTCAGATTTGGCAACAACAGGAAAAACACCTCTGAGCTCTGAAGGTGTGAAATTACAACTAAATTGAACCACTATAAAACACTAGTTTTGAACTCAACTTGAGTTTACGTGATGGGGTTATGTGGTCACTTAATTTGAATGGCGCAGTAAGACCACAGACCAACTGTCACATCCGCAGTGGATGAACGAATCTGACTATAAGATTCAATAATAAAAAATATTTTTAAAAAAAATGTTTACAACAGAGCTCAGACTACGCAAGCCAATATGACCTTGATTATGACCAATCATTTTCACTCTGTGTTTACCAATTTTGAATCAAGGTCAGAACTGGGTCAGCTAAAAATACAATGTTGCAATCATGACTTGTTTTACTGTGAGAATAAAAAAAATAGTCAGAACTGAACTGAATTTATAAAAAAAATCAAATCCCACAGACAAAACTATCATTACAGTAACATGTAATCCAATAAAATAAAATTTAAAAAATCCAAAACAAACAAACAAATAATTAAATTACATATACATAACTATATATAACTACATGTTCTTGTATACACACATTTGATCTGCTAAAAATTGCTCTAATTTGCCCTCTGGTGATCAGTTACTGAAAGACTTTAGATGTTATTGAAAAAAAGGGCTTTAGTTTAATATACAGTTGCGGGAGAGGATGGTGTGTTTTACAAAAAAGTCACTACTTACCTGATTGTTTCGTAAGTGTTTACATCCTGAAAAGCTGGCAATGCATCAAAACAAAGCTTCATTACCAAGTTTTTTCCATTTTAAACATAGATGGTTCATAGGGAAATAATTAAAAAGAAAGGAAAAAATTGCATTCTATATATCCCAGATAACTCTGAACTGGATATCAACCTGTGTCCTATTTTTGTTTTATTGAATATCTCTGAATAAATTTTGTGTATACTGTATGAAAGTAAACCTGTAATTAAATTTAGCAACTTACTGGCAATGTATGAGCATATTAATGATGTGACAAGGCATCAAATTTGATGAATCTTTAATGGGGGAGGGCTTTTTTTCTGAAAATATTTTTAATGAAACTGATACATGCTACTATGCTTATATTACAGAATTATTGCTCTTATTTTGAGGTTAGATGATTTGGCATCCAAGGTATGTATCATGTTATCTGAGGGCTCCACTTGATTAGCCCAAATGATACAATTCAGTTAGCATATTAGTGTAATAGAAGTCAATACTGTCAGCCAAATGAAGAGTTGTGTTATAGTCACATAAGTGGGTAACATGATCTAATGCAAGGACATATGACGATAGCATGATTTGACCTTGATGGTAGTTCAAGGCCATCTGGAGAGGGGGGTGATGTGGTAATGTAGCTGATGAGTGATATAGCATATGCTAATTGTCATTTATTTGAATTTCACCTAATGACAAATAGGATTCCAACACTGATGTACAAATGAGCAATAATTTATAACAGTAGTTAAATAAGATTAGATAGTTATTATCAGCTGGAGGTATTTCTAACAGCTTTTCATGAAACTTGAAATACAATAAGATGTGGTAATAATGAGTAACATTGGTACATAATAGTTGATCTGCCATTGGGAAGCAGTTATTATTTGTACTTTCTTGCCATTGTAGACACTGTTTATGAACAGATTTTATGAAAATTATCATGCGTGTGATTCAGATTTTTAATGTAGCTTTAACAATTTTTCAGTCATATCGCTATGATGTCTGCAGTGGGGCAGTTTATAGTGATGTCTAGCACTGGGGCATCATACCGCAGACATGTAGCACGATGTCCCACCCAGTCACATTATTCTGACACCAGGCCGACCAGTCCTAACACTAACCTCTCAGCGCTGAGCACCAAGCAAGGCAGCTGTTAGTACCATTTATATAAGTCTTTCGTATGACTCTGCCGGGGGTCAAACCAGTGACTTCCCAAATCTGAGGTGGACAGTCTAACCACTAGGCCACCAGAGCGGTCAAAAATTATCATGCCATATAAGTATATTTTCTAACTAGTTGGATAATGGAAGTGACATCTATACTAAGTTAAATGTATGACTTCGCATGCATATTGGTTTGGTTTGCCTTAGATTCTTTCTTATTGTGCCCCGTGACTGTTGGATCATGCAGTTTTGTTTATCAAATGTGTCTTCATGATTAAGCTGTTTAAAATAGGCCACAGTGATGTAAATTTCTTGCTTTTGTACAAGACCTCAGGTTGATGACTCCTGTATGTTCCAAAACATGATGGGTTTAGCAAATATGGAAGATGCTGTAAAAGTTCTTCAAGTTACTTGGTGTTATTTGATTTGTCTGAGTAAAGGAGATGCACAAAATATCCTCAGAGTTTTCAATAGATGCATACTTCTATTTCAGGGGTACTAAAATTCCAACCTGTGCATTTTATGATGCATGTTGATTTTGATCAGATAATTCATGATACTTGCTCAGAACAATTACATGGAGTTCAAAACAATGGATACCTCTGGAAGTCTTATTCCCCAGCCAATGAAATTCATTGTGATGCAACCATAAAGATAATAATAATAATAATAATAATAATAATAATAATAATAATTATGACCTTATTTAAAGGAGAAGCTCATTTGGTCAACTGACCAATCTTCCATGAGGCCTTCTACAATGACATTTGTACACACACACACACACACACACATATATATATATATATATATATATATATATATATATATATATATATATATATATATATATATATATATATATATATATATATATATATTACTCCAG
>JAECUM010040504.1:0-15733 GCA_016617855.1 Megalonaias nervosa | reverse complement strand
CAATACAGCAGGTTGCATGCGTGTGCAATCTATCGTTATTATGTTCTATCTCGTTTGAATTATCAAAATTCAGGTTCTTCTGATTTAATAAAATATTATCTTTTACATCTTAACTCTTTTCTATATATAGTTTTATTGTGTGGTCCTAATCTTGTTCTTTAAACAACACTTCAATAGCAATAATATGTTTCTGGGCAACAGAAAAGAAAGTGTGTTTATACATAATGTTTCCATTATATCATATAATTATACAAAATAATGCGCTATCGCATTCTTGGAATATACTTACTCCGGCTAAATATGCGACTATGAGCGAAACCATGGATCATAAAAACGAAATCAGTGAGTATCCAAATGCAGGTGTGGCACTAGTTGGAGGTGATAACGAAACGAATTCAATGTTCGACATAACCAATCACGAAATAATAAAACATAAGATTCTACTCAGGTTCCAATGATAAGATATATTGACGAAAGCATATTGATAAACTTGCGTCCTCCGTGAAAACAAAAACGGCGTTTCACAACTAATGGGCGTTTACGTATTAAAGATACACAGCAGGAATACCGGATTGTTGTATGTGCTGATATTATAGATGAGATGAAAAACATTTACCCTTATGTTTGGCGATTTAGAAGCCATATTGATTTCAGATCTCCTGGTGCACTAACATTTTATAATGAATGTGGCGTCATGATGAGAAGGCTTTGAGAATAATAACTCATTTAGATTTTTCAGACTTTAAATATAAATACCAAACATAATCAGAAATATTGCTGAAATTGTCCGGGAATGTATAACAAAAAAATATCAAATTACCATCTGCTTTGACTGCCAGTTATTTTCCCTTGTCCCTAGACCAGATGTGTATATTTTTATAGACCTACTATCAGCAGTTCCGGTGATCAGGAAACAATAAATGCATCTTTGAAAATTGACAATAAAAATAAAATGTCTGCTTTAAAGACAACCACAGTTTGTTTTGGGATTTTTTTTGTTGTTTTGTTTGTTTGTTTGTTTTTTGTTGGGTTTTTTTTGTTTTGCTTTTTTTACAGAGCTCCTAACATTTATCAAAGAAAATTGAAAATTACTGTTCAGATATAGAAACAACAATCAAACAAGTTTTTAGCAGGATTCTTTATTTCTTAAAAATAAAAAATAGAAGACTATACTCTGTTATTGAAACGGTGTCTGAGGCTTTTTTAACAAATAGTAATTAAAAACTATGATTTTTTAAAAAACTATTTCGCTAACACACAGTTACCACAAAAATGATGACATGTGATTACGTCCCTGTAACGATGCGCAAAATTATAGTGCGCAACAAATTTTATTACACCAATTTAGCTTTTTAAACTGTCGACATCCATCTTGTGTTTAGGTTCATTACTTGTAGTGCTTTGTCATGCTCATTATTATGTATTAATTTGTACATGAAGATTGAAAAAAAAAGCTGTCCTCCAGTATTTCATACCTTATTATTCAATTCGTGGAATTGCCTTATACATGTGGCATTAGGTACTATTGAGGCTAAAAGGCGCCTGCTCATCTTGAAATCAGAGCATGCACTCAGAAATATTTCATCGATATTTACACCTTTATTAACGTTACCTAATAAATGCAGTCATATTGCAACAGTTTGTTGGGATTCAAACCAACAATCTCCGAAGATATTTTCATGCTCAATAATTTTGTCATGTTACCTAATTAATGTATCCATTGCGCATAATTGAAATACACATTCATACAGCTTTGTTCAAATATATTAATCTAATTGACGGCAATAATTCCTCCTATAGAAGGCAACCATTGCAAAATATCTAAATTACCATTGCAGCAACTATATTTGAATGCGGAGTAATTGTATACATCAGCATGTAAACCTAATGAATTCAACCATTTTGCAACATCTAAATGGCCATTTAAGCAAGTCTGTCTAAACGCACTATCATCATATGCAGTAACATTAACATCTCCAAGTTTATACAACCACTGGGCTACACCAAGGTTGTAATTTTCGTAGCTGCGTCTAAGTGCGTGTTTATTATCAACGAGTTTGTTAACATCAATGAATACATCCATTCGGAATTATTAAAATTACCGGTTTTACGGGCTTGCTGAAATGTTTCCATTATCCATATTCTGAATACGACTTGACAAGAGCCATTCGTTACTCGTCATGCCAGCAAACACTTGCACATCATAACACAAATAGCTATAATAACATTATTGGCACATCGTAAAAATTCCTTGATCTGGTACCAGATAACTATAAATGCTGAACTAAATGCATGCAGTTTGCATATGTAATATTATTTTGTTCACGTGCCTTTAGATATGACTCATTAAAATTAGGTTTTCCTTTATCTTGCAACCAGTTTATATAACTATTTAATCAGCGACAGATGAATATCTATTTTGTCACTGGCATTGTTAAGGCTATTTTGGGTTGATAATTGGCACTAAAAAGTGTCCTAACTGTAAAATAGGTGTATTGGCTGGACGAATTTCCCGCTTTCACACAATCACATAAATTTCTTTTGCTAATGTTGCTGTGGTTTGTTTTTTCTACCATCCAAAAGTCTTGTAATCCAGATTACAACTGATGATCGTTCTGTTCGAATTATATTTGTCACGACACTATAAAGGGTTATCTCTTTAAGCGGGTTCAGTGTGACAATATTGTATAAATTTAAATCACAAAATTTGATACTAAAGAAGAAAAATTTAAAACACTAAACATTATTTCATATTACCGTATTGCAACCATATGAATTGTGGTGGGCTCACCGGATACGGTGAAATTAATTTAGTTCGCATTTTTTGCTCAAATATATTAATTATGACAAATTTACAAAATACACTAAAATTAATGAGCAAAATATTGCATGTTACGTAAATTATTCACGACAAGTAAAACATTGATGATACCATTTTCAGGTTCTTGATAACTAAAGAAATAAACTAATTGTGTTCGATCTTATCAAACTCATCATATTACTATCGACAGGATTAAATAATGCAGGACAAAAAAATTTCAAACCAGATGTATGTGCTACGTCATCTGAACCTTTCTCTGTGCTGCGTATCATCTTGAATCAAAATGTATTTTAGACCGATACACGACATATGAAAAATGTACTACTTCCCTTTGGACAATTTACCATTTTTTAGCGTGACGCTGGGAATTGAGTCATGTGAATAGACTGCAAATAATCTGCACGTCTGAAAATCCTTCTATTGTATTTTCAGACTCTGCAGCAGCGAATTCAGCAGTATAACTCAATCCATAGCTACGACCACGCATGAGCATCCATCTACCATTATACATGTGGATTCCGTCGTCAAGGTGGAGACAATCTTCCTTCGAGCTTCTTATTATCAGTAGTATTCCAAGCACGCATTGTGAGACCTCGATCGTTTCTACAACTTTTCATTCAAACTGTTATTAGTTGACACCATAACTACAGAAGAATATCGACAGGTAAATTAATTGTTATTATGCCTTTAATAAATTTCTTTGTTGAAAATCAAATTTGATGTCATGGGATATTAACAAACAGACAGGAGAAATGGGTTAAATCTACATTTAGATGACTTTATCATCTCTTCTCATACTAGCACATTCGCAAGCGATAGAAATAATGTTACCTGCTGTTCACACAATCTGGACGAGGTTGAACGCATAACAGTGATCTGACGAGTTATGCACTTCCTAATAAACTTAACTACCTGCATAGATTCATCTTTGTTCATATTATCCGTTTTCAAGAATAAATAACCTGCTGCACATAGATAAATATGTTTAATCACTTTTCTTTCTTCCTGCTTAAAATGTCTCTGAAAAAAATTTCCTTACTTTTTAAATCAGCTCTTCTTTTAAAGCCATTTGCATTGCATTGGTCAATGGTGTTTTTGTAGCCTATATCTAGCAGTCTTGTTGAGTTTCACAAGGAGGACGGTAGGGACAAAAATAAGAGATGCTATGTAAAAGACATCTGAAAAATAGATATGTAAATATATAGCTAGATAGGTAGTTTTATGGGGTGGCTGATATTACATGATCCCCCCGTTGTGGTGCTTTGGAAATCGTTATCTATGAGATCATCAAACACAGTATTATCACCCCGATCGAACAAACAATACAATAAAATATGAAATTAATGGATGGAATGGCAGAGACCATAGCAAAGATATAGAATAGAATATCACGTAAAATAAAATAATTTAGTCAATTACATAAACAAAGTGAATTAAACATGACGTTTGAATGATAAACTTTCTCTTAGAAATAGACTTACAAACTTTATGCGAAATGTAATTAGCCGTTCTGGTATACCTATAAAACAAAATTCATCATAGAAACGAATGAATGATGGAACTCAAAGTGCAGGCATCTCAGGATACCCTGGTTGCTTCCGGTTCTTTCCAAATCACTGTCAGTGACAGGTCAACCAGGTCAACGTTGACGTATTTCTCCCCCCCATCTCTGTATATATATATATATATATATATATATATATATAGAGAGAGAGAGAGAGAGAGAGAGAGAGAGAGAGAGAGAGAGAGAGAGAGAGAGAGGAGGGGGGGAGAAATACGTCAACGTGGACAAATTATTCCCAGTTTCAATAAATATATACATATGGTGCAGACAAGACTATCCAAACTATGCACTATCCAAACCAGACAGCTAATAAAACGACATCTCCAATGTCCTCGAAAAATGAACCTAACCAGTCAAAAGTACATTAACTTCAGGTGTTATTAAAATAGGAAAAGTGAATTTTGACAACTTAGACAAAATGAAGTTCTGAAGTGCAATTGTTTGTTCCAGTTTATTTATGTCATCTAGGAAGTGAAAAGACCACGCGGAGCTAGCAGTATTTTGGAGAGCTGTATAATCTATAACCCAGTTTTTATCTCTCAGTCATATACCCCAAAAGGGAATGGAAAGTTATCTTAACGATACTTAAGATAGACACGGTCTGTTTTAAACAACCTGAACAACCAGTGAGGAAAACATGGGAAATTAATTTTGTTTAAAAATCAAATCCTATGCAAAATCTGAAAGTGCAGGAAGCAACCATTAGATAATTCTCTTTTACAGACGAAAATCAAAGGCCAATCTCTCCATCATGTACCTGTTCCATTCTGTCATCGTGTACCTGTTCTTTTCTGTCATCGTGTACCTGTTCTTTTCTGCCATCGTGTACCTCTTCTTTTCTGTCATCGTGTACCTGTTCTTTTCTGTCATCGTGTACCTGTTCTTTTCTATCATCGTGTACCTGTTCTATTCTGTCATCGTGTACCTGTTCTTTTCTATCATCGTGTACCTGTTCTTTTCTGTCATCGTGTACCTGTTCTTTTCTGCCATCGTGTACCTCTTCTTTTCTGTCATCGTGTACCTGTTCTTTTCTGTCATCGTGTACCTGTTCTTTTCTATCATCGTGTACCTGTTCTATTCTGTCATCGTGTACCTGTTCTTTTCTGTCATCGTGTACCTGTTCTTTTCTGTCATCGTGTACCTGTTCTTTTCTGTCATCGTGTACCTGTTCTTTTCTGTCATCGTGTACCTGTTCTTTTCTGTCATCGTGTACCTGTTCCATTGTGTCATCGTGTACCTGTTCTTTTCTGTCATCGTGTACCTGTTCCATTGTGTCATCGTGTACCTGTTCTTTTCTGTCATCGTGTACCTGTTCGATTCTATCATCGTGTACCTGTTCCATTCTGTCATCGTGTACCTGTTCTTTCCTGTCATCGTGTACCTGTTCTTTTCTGTCATCGTGTACCTGTTCTTTTCTGTCATCGTGTACCTGTTCTTTTCTGTCATCAGTGAGATCTCTTCTTTTCTGTCATCGTGTACCTGTTCTTTTCTGTCATCGTGTACCTGTTCTTTTCTATCATCGTGTACCTGTTCTATTCTGTCATCGTGTACCTGTTCTTTTCTATCATCGTGTACCTGTTCTTTTCTGTCATCGTGTACCTGTTCTTTTCTGTCATCGTGTACCTGTTCTTTTCTGTCATCGTGTACCTGTTCCATTGTGTCATCGTGTACCTGTTCTTTTCTGTCATCGTGTACCTGTTCCATTGTGTCATCGTGTACCTGTTCTTTTCTGTCATCGTGTACCTGTTCCATTGTGTCATCGTGTACCTGTTCTTTTCTGTCATCGTGTACCTGTTCCATTCTATCATCGTGTACCTGTTCCATTCTGTCATCGTGTACCTGTTCTTTCCTGTCATCGTGTACCTGTTCTTTTCTGTCATCGTGTACCTGTTATTTTCTGTCATCGTGTACCTGTTCTTTTCTGTCATCAGTGAGATCCCTACAATGCAGCTGCAATACAATGTGTCCCCAAAGCGATTTATTTATCTACTTTGTATTACTGCGAATTCGTTTATTTCTTTGTTTGTATCTATTTTCGTCGTTTTGGGAAAATATATATTTCCCTAAATTTTAATTTCGTTGACTAAGGAAGGAATCCTATTGCATTCGCAAAGTGGCCGTTGATTTCGAAACATATTTAAAGTAGTGGTTTGAAGCAGCTCCGAAATCCACGAAAACGATTAACCAACGATAGTGATTTGATAATAAATCAAACCCCAAAAAATAATTTAGATAGATAGTAAGTTAACCAAATCTTTTAGTAAAAACTCACTAATGGAAATAAAACAAACATTTGAAAACGACGGCTATGCACCCCATCATTATGTCTTTGACCATTACGTTCTGTTTTGTTTTGCAGGGGGGGGGTAAATGTTGTTGTTTTCGTGGGCTTTTTGTATTTATTTCTGCTGTTATTTTCGAATAACTGAAGAGGTGTGACGAACAGGGATAACATTAAAGATTTTTCCTAAAAGTTATATTGCTCTCCTTCAAACACACGGAAACACAAATTCTTGAAACGTTGAATTTCTATCGAAGTTTGTTGGTGGACAATATGTGACACCATGCAGGTCTTGATAGGTCTTGAGACTAACCAACATGGAGCTTGAATTTGTGATTTTAGCCTTACTATTCGTGTCATAGTATTATGCACAATAGGGTCTAGAAAATAGAGTGAAAAGTGTGAATTAAGCTATTTGTCCTCTTCACATTCAATGTGTTATATCCAATGCAGGTCATTAACGTTGTTCTCATAAAGCTGTCTAACTCGAACCTGGTGTACTGGAACCACATCAAGACTCAAATAACCGCAAAACAAAAAATAAAGAAATTTAAATTCATGTTGAGTATGATGTTACAAACCAAACTAGCTGCCTTGGATAATTTTATACTTATGCTCACTCGAAGTAAACCCACATGCCACAACACTCTAATTCAACGTTTTCAATCGAATTAAACAAACGAAGTTCACGAATACATGGTCGTTTCGAATAAAATATTACCCAAAATATCTGCGAGATTCTCAATAGCGGTCTTTACAAGATCCTTGAGCCGAATGATGAAAAGTCCACTTTACCTTTAAACACACAAGAGTTGGACGCTGAAAAGTCCACTTTAACTTCAAATACCAGAATTGGATGATGAAAGTCCAATTTATCTTTATATACATGAGTCGGATAGTGAACGGTCTACCTTTCCCTTTAGATACCAGAGCTGGATGATGAAAAGTCCACTCGACCTTCAGACACCGGAGTTGGATGACGAGAAGTCCACTTTAAGTTTAGATACATGTCTAGGTGATAAAAATCAACTTTACCTTTAGATACCACAGTTGGATGGTGAAAAGTCCACTCTACCTTGAGACAACGGAGCTGAATGACGAAACGTCCAATTTACCTTATGATACTACAGTTGGATGATGACAAACCCACTCAATTTTCTGACACCGGAGCTGGATGATGAAAAGTTCACTTTAACTTTAGATACCAGAGCTGGATGATGAAACGTCCATACTACCTTCAGACAACGGACTTGGATGATGAAATGTCCACTTTAGATCCCGGAGTCAGATGATGAAACGTCCACCTTACTTTTAAATACATCATTTGGGTGATGAAATGTCCACTTTATCCTTAGATACATGAGTTGGATAAAGTCCACTTACCTTTGATTAATACTAGACACTTCAAATGATAATTTACAATAAAATCATGTGGTTATTATATTGTTGTTGAAGACTGTTTCCATTCGTGTTTTTAGACTTATATACGAAATGTTTGGTATTATACACATAGATGATACACACCTCATGGATCAGAAACATTTTTGGAATGGCAGACCAATATACACTGTTTTTCATTAATTATATATTATTTATTTTGACATATATAGATTGTTTATACTGCTTGTTTATCTACGTCTAATACAACCCAGTTAGAGTATTTGGGCATCCATACCTAATACTATTGGGGAAGGATATTACGTAATAAAATATTTACATGTTTTTGAATTTTCCACTCCCTATTCCCCGTAGAACCTTTTTTGTTCCAGTGAGGACATTCATGAATACTTCTGGGTTTACATTCTAAAATATACCATTAATATATCAAATTTTGTGAATTATTCCAAGAATTTTATCTTTCTCAAGATTGCTCTTCATTTTTACGCAAGATACAAGCAATGAAGTCACACGTATTTTTATTTGGCCCATAAAGTCAATTCTCCATTTGGATAAATCACTGGAAGAAACACCTACCAATCCTATGTAATCCGAGGGAAGTCTACAGTCAACATCGGTTCCACTAAGTCTATTGCCAATGATTCCTAGCAACGGCTCCCTAAATATACTAATTCAGGCAATTCTGATAAAGAAATTGTTGTACTTTTCAATTAAAATAAAACAGTTTGAAGAGGTATATTATGTTTATGAGAAATTAAAGCACTTCTTAATAACTCTTTACAAAGAATTTGTTTTAGTGATCTTAGTACTGATATCTCCTCCTACCGTTGCTTCGTCGATACCACCGGCAAAAGAGGGACGACACAAGAGTTTGAAAAAACTATATGGCATTTATAATGTCTGCTCTGCCGACAACTGTGTGGTGCATAGTATGAAAATTTCCACACATCTGCCATATTTGTTGTAGTAAAAGCAGGAAACATACTCTCTGTAACTAAGAGGTGTGGATCTAATAAAAGACCTATAAATGAGCAATAAAAGGTATCGTATTTATTTCTTCTTGGCATTGGCATGGGTTATCATCCAAAAGTTCCATTACACTCCGAATTTCAAAAGTTCTCTCTATTTTTATATTTTGCACGTCAAAAATGAGCTCCTAACACCTAACTAAATTATTTTCCTTACTGTGTCAGTTCTCTCCGAAATAAAGGAAAATACGTCAAAAAGTTTTGACTCGAGCTTTTGTGTACGAATATAAAATATCTTTCCACATGCAAAAATACGTTTTCCCTCTAAAGTGTCTCCTCGCTTTCTCAAAGGAAATGCAACCAAAACAATGTTTTCATCTTCACGTTTGCGAGGTAATTTATTGGCTCAGTGAGAAAAAAATCTATTTCTATGCACACCAGCGTCTATTGCAGCCACCAACTTTTCTTCAACTCAAATAAGACTGGATTAAGATGTATCGGCGGCAAATTCTGAAGTGCGACATCTTTCTGAATAATCTCGAAAATAAGATAGTCCACGCTGTATTTTCGGCGATTTTGTCATACATCATGACCATAACTTCTCCTCGAGGACTCAGTGGGAATTTAGCATCTGTTACAAATGGCACAAGTCAGCCCTTGGAAATGAAATTTGAAAATAAACTATAAAGCTATCCGAACTCCACATTAGAAATATCGATAATTTTTAAATATGAGTCTACATTATATGATATGAACGAAAGGCAACTTACTGAAGAACTCAATAATGACAGAAGGAGGAGAAATGTGTTTAGCTGAGAACGATACCAATATGTGAACACCGCACTCTGCATTTGTTTGTAAATTGTGTTTGTGCGCAGCACATCCAACAACCCTAGGCGCATTTGCAAAAATAATACATGTAATGACGGAGGGAAAAAAAAGGGATATTAATTGGTTGCCGTATTATGCATCTGTAATGTGCACTTTTCAACCATGTTCATTTAAATTACTTTTCACAATTAGAAACTCTCTGTAAAGTTACGTGTTTGTATCACATTAATAGAAATTACAGCAACAGTCATAGGATTCCTCCTTTGTATAAATTACTGACTGTCAAAGATTTGGATATTTTAACTCTTAATTTAAATGTTGTCCAACGGGAAACATACAATCCAGAAATGAAGAGAAACAATGTGTCAGAAGAGGTTATTTCTTTGTGTTTTTCTTAGATCAACGTGATGACTACAGAGTTAAAAGATTGTCGGTTTCACCTTTGAGAAGCTGAAACTGAAAGTTTGGATAAGATAGGGAATGGGGGTGGGGGGTGAAGGGAAAAGACTATAAATATTGTATTCGTCCAGTAATATTTGCAAAATAATTCTAAATGAAGATATAAGTAATTTCATGAGATGCGACACAGCCTACAAGTATTTAGACTTTCAGAAAATGAGTATTGTTCTTTATATGTTAAAGTGGTTGCGATACAAAATATTAACTATAACGTATACCTTAAAGTCATAGTTTACCATTTTATCAACTAGATTTACATTGTGGGAGTAATATTCATATTAAAACCTTAGAGTAACAGCCGCTATGTTGTTGTTGTTGTTGTGGGGCTTAACGCCATTTTTCAGCACACGATAGGCTATACATGGCGGCCAGTATTAATGGTGGAGGAAGAAACCGGGAAATCCGCGGAAAGAACCACCGACCCACGAGAAGCTACTGGCAAGCTTTCTCACATATCCACATTCTCCGAATCTTAGACTCGAACCCACGCAGACAGAGGTGAGATGGCAGTGATCCGTAACGAAAAGCGCTTTAGACCACTCGGGCACTCGGGGGCCCCAGCCGCTATGTAACTACTATTATAAGCATGGTTCATTCATAGAGATTCACATCAATCAGACACTTCCTCGGTCTTCACGACCTTACACTCATCTGCTCTAGCGTGCATGTACTATTGATATCCAAATAAATTCTTATCCTGTTGAAAGTGACCTACCACAACATGGATGCAGTGTATACTCGGTGATATTAATTCTTATCATGTTGAGAGTAACCTACCACAACATACCGTGTCTATATTCACTGATAAGGCTGCGTTATTCCAGAGTTTAAAAATATTTCAGGGTTCAACTAACATAGTAGGAATGGAATTGATAAACCGCCAGATATAATTTAAACAAACATTTAACTGTTGGAAATCGCTTTTTATTGACGAAGTGCAAATCAGTAGTTGTTTACTATGTGAGAACCGGTCACTGCAGTTTGGTTGTCGTACAAGTGGTCCCGTAAAGGCCAGTTTATATCTTATATTCACGTGGATTAGTTTCCCGTGTGCCTTATCAACAACAATAACGGTTTCTAAAGTTGCGTCGCTCATAGAGCCCTCTACTTATTACTGAAGAGGCGACATAATCCGCGCCTAAAGGCCACAGCAGAATAAGACCGAGAATGCATAATGGGTCGGCAAATCAGACTCCATGCTACTCGATTGAAGTCGTATGTATTACACATGGCATAGAAGCCAGAATGCATAATTGGCCGGTAGACCAGACTCTATACTGCTCGATTGAAATAATAGGTACAACAAATAAAATAGACCCAGAATAAATGATGGACCGGCAAATCAGACTCTATACAGATCGATTGAATTTATACGAGTAAACTTGTTTACAACTTTGAATGTTTTAGATCGGATACTGACCTACATCCTGACTCTATTATTGTATCTTATTTTTTGATAATGTTGTTTACTTGAAAAATTACTCATTCTCAACATCCGATATAGAATCAGTCGTATCATTATGTTCAGTTTTTAATTTGGATTTATTTATTTATTTAAAAATATTATTCACTGGAATTATAAAGAGCTCAATGATATCCTTGGACTAGAACATTTGTTTCGAATGATAGTCAATTCAGACAATGACTTTTAAATTATATTATTGTGATACATCAAAATACTGATAACACATCACCACATTCAAGACTATTGGCATATTAGCAGATTCGAGACTAAAGGCACATCAGCAAACTCAACATTGGAATTTACTTGGAATACCAATGGAATTCAATTGGAACATTACACATATGAACCTATGATAGAGCTATTAGCACTATTTGTGATTTAATTCACAATTTTGTAAGTTCTTTTTAAATTTCCCGTTTATTCTAGGGAAATAAATTATTTGTTGAATTTTACAAAACTTGTTGGTTCTCGATCTTTTATGTTAGTTAGTTTAAGGCCACCGAGTCGTAACAATGTGCAGCGATAAGCATATTTCCCTTGAAAATATAAATAGCAATTATGCAACCTTTGAACGGATTTGGGTAATTGCAATACAAAGTTCCGAAAGAAAACATTGATATTAAAACCTGCCTATTGGAATTAATGAATAGAATTTGTATACCTACACGAGAGAGAGAGAGAGAGAGAGAGAGAGAGAGAATTTGCTGTTTCTGCACAGTCATTCTAACATCTTTAACGCTATCCTGAAGTCAGCCTTTCGATGACAGGACTCCAAGGCTCAGCATCTTTGTATCTTTGTATCGTGTCCTTGCTCCCGACGACTCCAATCTGTAATCGGATTCCAAGTTTCAGTAACTTTGCATCCTGTCCTTACTCCCGAGGACTTCCATCTGAAATGGGATTCCAAGGTTCAGTGTCTTTGGTAATACACGGGAACATGATGCGCTTGAACCAAGCATGAGACTTGTTTAGACATGCATCTGATCTTATCGAAAATCGATGTAGTTTGCATAAATAAACAATCCAAGTGGTATGAAGGTTTTCAAGGGTCTTTGTGGGCAGCAAGTATTATTATTATTATTATTATTATTATTATTATTATTATAGATTCTACTGTTTTATGTTGTGAAAACTACTTCTGCTTATATTATTTGCATTATTGTGATCATAAGTATCATAAGAAGTACTGGTACAAATGTAATTTACTTTTTTAATATCACTTAACAGAAAATGACCTCCGAGAAATAGTTTATGGAGCAAACTTCAGCAGTACCTGAGTAAGGTCAATAGCTGGAAGAAACTCCTTTTAAAGCAAGCAATCCCGTGCGACTCGTTCTTTCAGAGGTTGTTTTACTATTGTATCTATTCGGGTTACACAATATTTAACGATATGTCAGTTGTGTTTCTTCACGCTAATTTTCATAGAATCCATATCACTCCATTTTCCTACAGCTAAAAATAACAAGATAAAGAATAATTGGAGAACCTAGAACTAGTCTAACTCATTCTATCGTTCCAGAAGCCATTCCAAATGTGGTTTTATGATTCCACCTCTTGCGTGTGTGTGTGTGTGTGTGTGTGTGTGTGTGTGTGTGTGTGTGTGTCTGTTTGGAGGAAGTTACTGAATTGATAGCGTATAGTATAGTATTCTCTCTCTCTCTCTCTCTCTCTCTCTCTCTCTCTCTCTCTCTCTCTCTCTCTCTCTGGCAAGAAATAACTTGGTTTCACCTTAGAATGATTTGATCATTTTCGCCGTACGTGCATACAACGTTACCTAGGGTGGATGATTATTTTTCTAGTTAAGTGACTGAACTAGCAGGTATCTCGTCGTAGATCGCTTGCGGCGAGAGACACAAAAAGCACGGTATGCACATGTATTTTACCCTTGCTGATACTCATTCTCCTGTAGATTTAAGGCAAGTTTCTGTTCCAATCGACACATTGGTCTTTTGGGATCTTGTCAAGGAGTGTATGCTCTCCATTTCATTCTACAGCCATAGGGGTAAGTGTTACATTTTATTTTATTTGCAAATATGTGAAGCATATTCAGGTTTAATGACGTAGCGTGAAATGTTGCCTTTATCACTACATGGATTTGAAATGTTATGAGCTTTTGAACTGTTACAGGTCGCTATTAAGAGTTTAATTTAGTAGCATGTGTCTATAGATTTTAATTCCGTACCTGTTATTATGACCAGTTTGGTTTTATTTTAGCTGTGTGTGTGCGGGTGTCGGTCTGGCTGCTTGTATGTCTGTCTGTATGGGGATGGAAGCATGCGCGACCATCAAGACAATACAAGGACGGAAGTGCTGATCTGCAAACTTATGCACATGGTGGATCCATGAACGGGCTGAGTAGCCAATACAAATGTGGTCTAACCCAAGAATTCAGGGGAACTGTGTGATTTGACAATGGACATGTAAACCAGGTCAAAATTTCTTGTTTACAAGGTTTACAAGTATTTAAATGAGTCATAAGTTGTTATGAATCGTACGTGTTATGCAAATGACTATGTGAGTCATGAGTCATATGTTTGATACAGTTATGTTTATTACAATTGATCATGTTTGTTTCACTTGATTATGTTGTGTTTCAATTGAGTACATGGAACATGTGTTGTGTTTCAATTGAGTACATTTGAGTACAATTTGAGTTACATCTATTTGCATGAGATTATATAAATCTCACCTTCATTACCTGAGATTATATGAATCACATCTTGGTTTTACTGTATCGTTTGTCTAGAATTTTGAATATATGAATAACATTTTTTGTCCTATTTGTGAATGTTTGTGTTAAGTAATTGAATGAGTTGGATGTTTAGAGCTTGAAAGAATCACACTGTATATGTTGTAAAGGATATATATATTTTTATTAACTCATTTCATAAACTTCCATCGTTCATCACATTGTGTTTGTGTTGTCATTTAATCCTGGCATCCATTCAGGTCAAATCTCTCTCTCTCTCTCTCTCTCTCTCTCTCTCTCTCTCTCTCTCTCTCTCTCTCTCTCTCTATATATATATATATATATATATATATGTGTGTGTGTGTGTGTGTGTGTGCGTGCGTGAAGAATATTACAAAACTTCTATCCTATGATACCATTTAGCTAATGCTCTGAGATTTTGTTCCTACTTTTCTACCTGTTTTAAATATCATTTTCCTCTAGGTACCGCAACTTTAAGGCTCCTTTACCAACACTTGGATAATTAGGTATAAAATTTAGGTTCAGCTAAAAAATTACATCAACTTCAGAAATTCTAATGGCATAGCCAACATGTATATAAATGGAATTTCCTGTGGCATAATCGTAAGATATTTTGCTGAATATAAATGCAATCTGTCGCTTATTGTTAGTCAGGAAATATTAAGGACTCTATTTCAGACGTAACCCAAAAGTGCAAACCTGATAAGCCTAACAGCTTTCTTTCATATTACAGGCATTTGAATAGCGGATGCAATATAAACTTGATTATTATCAGCGACTTAATAAAGCATGCAGAAATCTCTCCCTCCCATTCACCACACAAACATCCTGTTACCATAAATCCATGCAGAAGTTGGCTTAAAATTTACAAGCATGAGATAAGTAGCTCAAAGAAAAATAATATTTTTATTGTAATATTTATTATCGGTTATTCTAACGATATCCCAGACAGCCTGTCAACTTAGATTAATTTGACGACGCAATAATTTTGTTGGGGCGAAATCGACAGGAGCGATTTCAAATGAGGCGAAAATGGATGATGCACAAGCCTCTCTCGTTTCTCTTCCATCAAGTTAGACCTGCCAACTCGTACAAATTTTCATATCCGCTCCAGACCTATTGTTCTTCAAATTAATTGCTATCTCGAAAGTTATCACACAACAGTTCGCAATATGGTGAATGAGGGATACTAGCTATGCGTGCGAGGTATTATATATATATATATATATATATATA
>JAECUM010040503.1:0-24738 GCA_016617855.1 Megalonaias nervosa | reverse complement strand
GGGGGGGTAATGTCCTAGACCCCCAAAAACCTGATGTAGTAACAATACTACATAGGTCTCCCCCAAACCCATGTTGTAACAATACCCTATTTCTAGATACTGATTTTGTGATCTCTAAATAATGATGTAGTAACAATACTACAAAGCACTCTAGCAAACCCATATAGTAATAATACTCTATTTCTAAGCACTGATTTTGTGATCTCCAAATCCTGATGTAGTAACAATACTACATAGCTATTCCCCAAACCCATGTAGTAATAAAACCCTATTGCCAGGCACTGATTTTGTGATCTTCAAAGCCTGGTGTAGTAACAATGCTACACAGCTCTCCACCAAACCCATGTACTAATATTACCCAATTTCCATGTGACATTGTAAAGCACGTTTGTGATCTCCAAAATCTGATGTAGTAACAATTCTATATTATTAATCGCCGAATCTGTGTAGCAACATTACCTTTATTTCTAGGTGACTGTAAAACTGATTGTCTTTATCTCCAAAACTTGATGTAGCCACAATACTACATTCTTCATCATGAAACCCATATAGTGACAGTACCCTATTTCCATTTAACAGTGTAACACTGAACTTATGAGATTTGCAAAACCTGGTGTAGTAAAAATACTGCATTGTTAATCCCAAAGCACAAGTAGCAACATTACTCTATTTCCATAGTAACAGTGTAATATTCATTTGGTCATTTAAAATATCTGATGTAAGATTACTAAAACTATGCCTCACACTGCCTCCAGAATATAAAGAAAATTCTGTGTTGTTACTCTTATAGGACTTGAACTTTGTGTTTAATCTTACTTGTAAATGCTTTTAACATGCTAATATTACTCTACTGATTATCCACTGTGCTACCCTCCCAAGTTGAGACTGTCCATGGTAGTAATAACAGAATCCATAATATGTCTCTGTGTAGACGATGAAAATTCCATCCTTGGCTCAGAATTTTAAGTCGTACACAAGGCTGTGCTGAGTGTTTGATGCAGATTTGTAATCCCAAGGGGGAAATTTCTATCCCACACCAAAGCACAATGACTGATTATTTTCTGACATTTTTTCATGAAAAACGTGACCCATATCAAAAAGTCATACTGTGAATATTGCAGCAACTTTAACATTGCAAAAGAACCATTGAAAATTCCCTTACCTTATGATAGAGCTTAAAAAGTTAGATTTACATTGCAATATTCAGTGCAAACTTTCAGTGATGCTCTGTTTAGCTTTCAAAGAACACAAACACAGTAGTTAAAATTTGTAGTAATGTCAATACATAGTGTCTGAATTGTGTATGACATAGATATGTGCAATTATACACATATAAAGAGGTCTCAAAATAAGTCCACTTTTATTGATAAGATTAATCAAGATGATTAAAAATAATGACATAGTTCTCATTTAACTTTGAGGTACAATTGATTTTCCCTTCAGAAAAAATACAATAAGAATATAAATTTTATAAATAAAACAATTACGACAGCAGTATTTTCAACTCAAAATTAGACCATAAAAACTCTTCATTTTGCTAGATCGATCAGCTCGAAACAAGTTTGTGGAACACAACTGAAACCATTGTTTGATTAGTATGTTTTAAATATGTTACAATTAATGCTTGTCTTGATTGTTGGAAAAAATATGTTCAAGAGATGATGCAAATCAGGACATATTTGATATTTTGTGTGCTCCCAGTAAATGTGTATATGAATGTGATAGTATCATTATATTGCCAAGCTGAGGTCAATCAGGTGTTTTAGACTTTGTCAGGATACATGCAGTTTGAAATTAGAATACTTTCTTCAAGCTGAGATGAACTGAGCATACATTTACATAAGCTGGGATCAGCAAAGAAAATACGCGCTAATGCTGAGATTAGTGTTCATCTAGCATAGATGATACTTAAGATGGAATAATGCAAAGTACAGTTTCATGATGGGACCGGCCTAGAACAGACTGGAAATCATCATAGTCATGTACATTATTTCTTTCAGATTCTGGCTCGTGTAGCCCAAGAAAGAGAGACAAAATTTCATATATATGTGTGTGTGGAATGACTTAGTGGAATATATTTGTTATCATGAATAGAAAGTTTGTGTGAATGAGAGAGAACTCATTATACTCATGTAACCTTTATTTTTCTTAAATGTCATGTTTGAAGCATTCTTTTGTACACGTCTATATTTGTTGCATATAAATTGGGTTAATAAGGTTGATGAAATAAACTAGCTGTAATATTGTAATGTTATTATACGGCACAAATGTCAGACACTATCTAGCTCACAATAATGTTACTAAAATGTAGATCTTCAAACTCTGTTTAACAAGATTACTATATAGCCTAAATGTGTCTATAAGACTGTACATCAAAGTCATTGTAGTAATATTACTTTTTTTGAAGAAGTCTAGATATTTCAATTGACAATCTTAGAAACAGTTGTTTAAGCCTGTTTTATCATGTATAACAGCAATAAAACTTCTACAACTATATCTTAACATTATGTAGTCAATTGCTATAAATCCGTTGCTTTTTTTCCATTACTTGAGTGTATGCATGAGTGTCAAATGAACAGCAAGCAACACTTCTTTTGACCTTTTCATGTCTCCTAAGAAGTTTTCCTTTGACTTTGTTACCACAAGAATAAAATAAATCAAATCAAAAATCATGTAAGTACCTTTCTGTTACATAGAAAAAGAGTACCAAGCTTATATTAGACCTTTTCAGACATATCTCATACCTAATTAAATTTAAGGTAATTCCTGAATACATTCACATGTCATTTAATATTTGCTTGTACCAAGAGGTGCTAATGTTAAATGTGACTAGTTATAGATTTTATTTTGAAATAATATCTGGATACAAAGAAAGATGTCATCCCTACATCAAGTTTGTCATCCTGAAGACCATGATAAGCCTTCTTTCCGTGATCAGTACACAGATAGATAACTAAGAAGTGTGTCACTTTAAACTGAATAATGAATATTGCTCTAGATAGTAAGGGCTGTTCCATTAAAACATACATGGGACCCAGGGAAGGCACTTTTCAAGTGAGGTACTCACCCATGGATGCAATTTAGAATTTTCTTATCATTTTAATATGAACTTGTTGAAATCAAAGTACCCTGGCATATAGTTTAAAAAGCTGCCTTCCTTGGGTACCATGTATATTTAAATGGAACAGCCCTAATAGTTATAATAGCATGATCATATTTTTGTAAGGAAGCAAACAATAACAAGTGTCTTCACAAAATAGTAGAAAATACTTTGTATATAGATTATGTCATAATTTTCATATTGTAGCATTAACGATTGAAACAGTTTTTAAATGTTGATCAAAACAGTGATGTCTTGAAATAATCGAACTGGTTTCCAAAGGAAAATAAATCACACAAATCTTACAGTATTTTACTTTTTATGTCATATGATTAATATCAATTTTGCAGTTTTGTGTCACACTGCCAAGATTGTTAGACTTATTGTAAATAATTTCTTGTTTTAGTTTCCAGTTTCTTCTTGCTAATACTTTTCACTGAAATTATATCTTTGGTGACATGTCCTATAAATTTACACACTAGATAAGCTGTATCTATAACCTGTTTGTCTTTTCTATCAAGCTTCATTGACATTTTGCTGGTGTTATATGTCAATTTATCTTTTTGCACTTTTGCTATTGGTTCTTTACAAAATATAAAAGTGTTTTCGTCGGAAAAAATGCCCAGATGAAATTTGTTGAGGTTGTATTCGACAAGAGCTAACTCTTGGTCTGCGCATTCTGATCCTTTACCTTCCTGCAATCAAAGATTAAAAAAAAAAAAAATTGTTACTACTAATCTAAAACCCAACTGCATAAAAACTGTGAAGATGAAATAATTAAGCATATAATCTTGAGAAACATGCACTTTAAAGCAAATAAATGTTTAATTTTCTGTCACAAATGTGCTAAAGGCAAACGGCTCAAAGACCCGATACATGACTGAGTAAACCTCTGTAAAATTTTACTTCAGGATAAAGAAACATATCATGGAGATAAATGTTAGGCATTATTAATTTGTACTGAATTTTACAATGGAATTTAATGCTGTTAGTCAGAATGATGCCAAATAATCATTAACATTTATTTGCATAAATATAAGATTGATAATTAGTGTGCATTTGGAATTAAGCTAACAAAGTAAGTTGACACTGACACTGAACCTTTATACTTAAGTACGGATTTTTATAATCAGTTATTCCGTGTATATCCAAGTAGTGTCCTGCATACAGAGAACTGAGAAATTTAATTGATCAGGAAGATAGATGGATATTAGGATGGCATATCAGTAATTATCATGCAGAAACGTACTGTGAAATAAGACAGAGTGATGCATTACTCTATCTTTTATACTATCTTCACATTTTCTTTGCATCTTCAAGTGTTCATTATTGGATCTGTTTTGTTTTGTTTTGAATTCACGTTTCTGCTAGGAACTTCATTCTTACCTTCAAAGTCCTGAAATAAAGCACATTTTATGTAGCTACTTCGGTATGGTGCATTATGGAACATTGCATGAACTTTTTCATGCTTACTGTTGAGCCCGTCTTCAGTTGGAAGAAAGACATAGTCACTTTTCAGTGGGGGATGCTTCATCATTAGTGTCTTATGGTTTTGCTTAAGGTGTTTTTCAATCTCCTAAACACATTGCTGGATTTTTTATACTTGTTATAAATTATTCTGAAATTAATAAAACTTATTCTGAAGACTGCCTTTTGATCATGGAGATACAAAAATACATTTTACAGCAATGCCTAATCACTAGCTCAACATGTAAGCAGAGACTTTCATGTAGTGTGTATGTTCATGACTTTTTAAAAATTTACTTGCAGTTCTTGATATTAGTTTGTAAAATAATATTTATTGATTTGGTTTTCTAAACGGTTGTATAAGTCTCACTTATCCATTATCAAAATGGTTGAAGAGCAGCATGTGCCAAGTTATTGCTCCCAAATTTATCTATATTAGCTAAACACCTGTTTGTATTTTGTACTAATGATCTTGATATTTACAAAGAATTCCATAATCAGACTCTATTTTGCTTAATTGCTGAAATACATTTTGCCATAATGGTTTGAACTCTGGGTCAAATAAAGACAAGTTTGTATCTGAAAAATAATAGAAGATTCTTTTGAGTCGATAAATCAATTTTTATTTTTTGCAACTTGGTATCAGTTAACTGAGCAACTTAATATATAAATTAGATCGGATATATTCAAAGGAAACAGTGGACTAAACATAATATTATTAATTAAGAAATATACATAAAGATCTTTTGCAAGATCATTTGAAACCATAGTTGACACTTAAACTGTTAATTATCAACAAATTACAAACCTCCTTTACGTTCTCTTGATACACTGTCAATTTTTCAATTTCTTTCTCCTTTTCTCTAATTTTATTTTCTAGTAATTTTCTTTATTCTGTCTCATTCAAAAGTGCATTTTCTGCTTCTTGCTATCGTTTCTCCAAGTATTCCCTTGTCTTGTCTACAATGTATTCATCCATTTTTCTTAAAATATTAGATGTTTTGTAGCCACAATTATTCAGAATAGAGACAATTGATTTCAGTATGTTTTCCAATGGGAAAAAATGCAGCTTCTTTTGGGATTAAATATTTGGATTGCTACAAGAAAAAGTAATGTTAGTTACTTGATACTTGCACATATCATCATGGACTGCTTTATTTCTTGCTTTTTGTTTGTCAGTCCTTTACAACTTCTCCTAAACCTCAAGAATGCATACTGAGACAGATTTAATATGCATGCTAAAGATGTATGCTAATGTAAAACTGATGTAACATACAGTTATAAAACAGCTGTGATCTTGACTGTGACACTGTTTATTCATTACATGTATCCAGTAGGACAGGTTAAATGATCCCTTAAAACACATTTTAATGATAACTCTGAGGATTTTGTAGTATGGAAAGGTTATGTGTGAATAATGTACATTACTGCTTTATACATTAATAGGACACACACACACACACACACACACACACACACACACACACACACATGCATATATTCCTAACAGAATTTTGTTAGTCGAAATTAAATAACTTATAACAGCTTGTATATTTATATACCTTTTTGATTTCTTCAAAGGTGTTTTTGAAACTTTGGCTCCATATTTTTCTCTAGCAGTGCCATATTGCCTGTGTCAGAGATGCATATAATTAGCACTAACAATAAGAAGCACAGAAATAACAACACTAGGTATATAAATAATAGAAATTAACGGTCTCTAGGTCCTGAAGTTGATTTAAATGGACATTCAACTCTGATGTATGTTCATAAATACCAGATGCATTGTTCATGTGAAATATACTGCAAAATATGTTAGTTTGACACACATCTGTACACTCCTCTGCTCCGTTTCTGATGCAAATTTTAAGTTAATCAGGACTTACATTCTGTTATCAAATATCAGAGTCGCATTATCAACTTTAATCAAGTAAGCAATATACATTGCAGAGCCTTACTTTGAACTTGTTCATAAACATATTGTTGAAAGCCTTTTCTGTGTTCCATTACTCTAAAGATAGCAACACCTGGGTCTGAAAAATTGTGCTAGGGATAAGTACAATCTCCCCTTGACAATTATAAATTTGCCTCCAAAAGTATATATATATATATATATATATATATATATATATATATATATATATATATATATAATGGGTTTTAACAGTTGATCAGCACAATACTGGTCACAGTGCCAGATTACAAAATAGGCAGAGTTGGCACCGGCCTATGGGCCCCATGCCTTTTAGGGGCCAAGTGACAACGGTTTATTAAAATTGTTGGTTGTTAAAATTAAAAACGCATTTGGAGATAATTTGGGGGGGGGGGGCCGAGATTTTGACTGCTAGGGGCCTCCACAGGGTTTAATCCCGCACTGGCTGGTTATATGGTGTAGATTAAATATAAAGCATTACAACAATATATGTATCACTGTGGTAACATTTCTGACACCTCTTGCTTAAAGCTCTTTAAAAGTCAGAGGTTCTATAGGCCACACTTTGACGTTCTGTATTTGTACTGAAAAATCAAAATCAAGTCTGCTTTTGCCCTTTTGCTATAAGATCAAATGTTTTTGAATAGAGTTTCTTAGGTTGTAAATTCTCGTGAAAAGTTCTTTATTTTGATTTAAATTACAAAACAGTTGTCACAAAGGGTGGACATTGACAAATTCAATACAAATGTGTTGCACTGTCAATGAACTCTTGCAGGGTATGCACTCTAGTGAAGGTTCACCCTTCAGGGGATAAGCATAAAATCATTCCACACAATAACACCTGATCATTGCAATTTGTATTATATGAGGGATGCTGCTCTCTAATGATTTGTTTGATGTTTAGAGGCTTGTTTGTGAGTCTCAGTGGGAGTGTTTCACTGGGCAAACAATAGTGCATAATGTTTCTGTAAGATTTTTGGGTTTCTAAAGGGTTGTTTCATTTTAGTTAATGTAAGACATTCATTTTGGAAAATGGAATTTTAAAAGACTGTTATTTATTTTGGATAGGTTTCAATGTACAGTATCTTGAAGATTGAAGCAGGACTGTAATTTCTGCTGCAGAAATATAGGCTTTATCTAGTAAATTGCTTGAGATGCTGCCATTGACTGATATTGTATATGCTTACCTTGATTGAAGACTCTCCTTTCTGAATTCTTCTAAAGATATTTCTCCAGAAGCCAAACTTGTCAGCAAATGAATTTTATCCATTTCTGCTTTTATCTTTGATAAATGGGAAGATGGATACTGTGTCAACTCCTGATCTGTTTTCTGTCCTTTGACGGTTTTCTTGTTATAAGCAGCAAAGACCATTACTATGGATTCCCAGGTTTTCCAAAAACATGAAGCCAGGTAGAGAATGCCACCTTCTCTTGAAAATTCATCTTTCTCGACTTTTAGTTAATTTCATTGTGACTGTATGCTACATATAAGCACTGCTCCTCTGACAATCCCTCATAAACATCCATTATAACATGTTCATAACCCTCTTCTTTTCTATTTTCAGTTTTGCCTCACAGAAGCTGCAAAGCAGCTCTGGTATGATTTCCCCCTAATACTTGTACCTTTACAACTCCAGGTTCAACTAGTTTGATAATACTGCACCCTGGGTCTACCAATCCAAGCAGAGTTGTAAAATGGTCAAAAGAACCCTGAAAAGAATCAGCTATTGCTGATACATGCTCCTGACTTATGGGCCTCACAAGTCAATTTTCTAGGGGCTCAATCAAATTGTCGATGTGCACTTTGACATGTGATCCTGAAAAAGATAATTTATTGCATTAAAATTTATTCATGATCATCATTTAATCTTCATGAAGTGAATACAAGTGCATACAATTGTTATTAAGTATTGTATAAGACCAAACGATTTATGACTTTTGCCTCCTAGTGAGAAACATTGAATAATCTATATTGCAAATTCATTATCTTGGAAATATACTTTTATTGTATTTAGGACATATTTTCCACTGATATGTCTCATTTTGTGAAATGTTTTATGTCAGGTCCTTTTGTGCTTTCTTTAACTACACTTCACTGCTTTATATACTTAAGAAATGGATAAAGTTATTGGAGCTGATTAGGCTGCCAAAATGTATTTGTTATGTTCATACCTAATAAGTGAGTCCTTATCACTGTCCTATCTAGACTTGTGTTGCATTGACTTTCTCCTCTCTCGCCCTGAACCTCAGCTCCACCATCAGTGTTTTCTGAGTCAAATGTAAACACAGTCAATGCATTCTGCTCTTTTTCAGCTACTGACTCTTTCATGTATTCAGTTTCTTTGTCTGGTGTGTTACAATCTCTCAATTTATTTCTGTCACTGTCAACAATTGCTCCTTTTCACCCTAGCCATTGCAAAAATTGTGTTCTTGGTGTTCGGTATTTCTCAGTAAAGCCACTTTTCTCTCCAGGACAAAAGTCATTCAAATTACAGCAAAGATGAACTCCATCTTCAAGTACAACCTAGATATGAAATATATTACTTTATGAGTATAGTAAGTGGGATTATAAGAAACTGTTGGAAACATGGGTTTCTGCTAAGCAGATGGAAAATGTATTTGTGACATTTCTAACACCTGTCCACCAGGTTTCCAGGAATTTACTTAAAAACAATTTCTGCCAAAATTGTGCCTTTTGTATTCTTCCTACCAGTGTTCAATATTCATAGCATATATTGTAGATTTTCTGTTTTACTTAATTCTCCTCAAATGCTTCCAATATGAATAAGCATGTGGTTGAAGTATTTAACATTATATGTTCAGTGAATATGCTACCAAGATTGGACTTCTGAAGATCTGACTTGCAACTGTGTACGTTTCACAATGACCAAATAGAGAATATTTGCTACAAAAAGAAGCCTGTTGATATGTGATTCTGCAGCTATTCCTGTTTAGCCCAGCAGGACACACGGTACTAATGGTATGGAAAAATGGGAACCAGCCTGGAAATGGGTGAACATTTAATAGAGTATATATGGGTTTGGCTGGCCAGGATTGGTTAATAATGTAAGTTATGTTTTAGGAAAAAGAATCTTTTGAGAGCTTATCCTAGTTGTAAGTGAAACAAAATAGAGACATTGTTTTATTTATGGAATTCCAGTCCTTTAACAGTCTTGAGTTTGGAACACTCATTACTAAAATTAGCACCTGACTCTTTGGTGCGGAATTGAAAGCACATGTTTCAAACACATGCAGATCCAGAAATTGCCGCAGCTTATATCCTTTCTTCTACACAGAAGCTGACATCCAGGTTTCATCTATACTGATAAATATAGGTTTGATCATGGGCGCTCGAAACTTTTAAGTTATTGAATTTTTAATATCATGGTATTTGCATAGGTTTACTATGGGAATTGAATTAGTACCCTGAGTCCTGCAGGGTCAACTGGATGTAGACTTTTCAGAAATTTTGAAAATAAAAACGTCTTATCACAATTAAGCAAAAACAATTGAAGAAGACAGATTAAATTCAAATATATATATATATATATATATATATATATATATATATATATATATATATATATATATATATGTGTGTGTGTGTGTGTGTGTGTGTGTGTGTGTGTGTGTGTGTGATCAGGCCATAATTATAACCTCATTGCATTTTTTTATTTTCCACACTTTTTAACACTTTGTACTTGAGCATGCAATCTTACAACAATTCCAAGTCCAAGAAATTCACAATATTCTGTCTATATCATTATTGGCTATGTAAGTATTTATATAAGTGTGTTGTAACTGTGCATGGGAAAGTATGTATGTATGTATGTATGTATGTATGTATGTATGTATGCATGTATGTATGTATGTATGTAAGCATGTAATTTCACCTAGTAAAGCAAGCATTGGTAGCTCAGTTGAGAGGGAATCAGACTGGTAATCCTAATATTCAAGATTTGACTGGCTGGCTCAAGCCAGCATTTGGCTAACTGCTTTGGTGTGTCCTTAGGAAAATTATTTGGTCATAATGGTGCTGACAAAACCAACAAAAGCAAGAAATGAAAAGCATCTAGTAAAATCCAGCTCTATGGGTCAACAATATAATAACTAAAGAAGCAGACTCTAAGAACAATTATTTACAATAACAAGGAAAACAAAATTAACCTCTGGCTTTTTATCAACTCATTATAGTACCTACTTTGATATCATAGAAAAGAAAGTTATTTTATGCCATACCCTGTCTTATCACTGTGACCAGCATTTCATTGTCAATATAACTTATATCTGTTTTCTACTTCATAATTCTTGTTCACAATTGCATCTAGAGACTACTTTTCTAAACGATTTGCAATTGCAGATATGTTGATTATTCTCTGGCTCATGTAAAGTTACCAATGGTTATTATGTTTGATTAGTTTGTCACACCATCATAAGTTGTCAGATGAGTGATATACCATACTTTTATTCAATTCATTGTAATGAATAAACTGTATAAAAAGCTGACCATCTTCATTGAACATTCAGAGTGATGCTCTTTTCAAAAGGAGAGGGTTAACATTAGAGGCAGCAAGGTTCAGACACCGACTCTGTTCAACACTGACCCTTGGGAACTAGTTAATGAAGATAGCCTTGATATGGTGTTAGGCTGAAAATTATTTTATCAGCTGTTAGTACAAGTGTTCTATAGCTCATCTTAATTACAGTCAATCACAAGTATCTCCAATCTGCATTACTAAACAGATTTTCTGGTCCTGGTTGTCCAATGGTACATCAGTCTTTGTTAATTATCAGAGCACCTGCATGGTCTTCAAAGTATCAGAGCTTGTAGTTCAGAGTCAGCCTTTGTTTAGAAAAGATGGCAATAAAGATCTAAATATAATGACTAATTTCATGTGCATGACTCCCCTACACTTGTGTAAAAGTGGACAATAAATAACAGAGCGGAACTTGCTGTTTAGTAAAGACACTCAAGTAAGAAAGGAGAAAAAGCTATCAGAACCATATTACTTGATTCTTTTTCAAGCAAGTATGTCAGGTATAACCATTTACATATAGAACCATGTCTAATCTAATATGATTATTATATCAGAATGATTTTTAAGCCACAAAACATTCAGCCCTCACAAGTTTTGTGTGCCCATTCCTCTCTCTCTCTCTCTCTCTCTCTCTCTCTCTCTCTCTGATATGTGCTCCAGTATAAACAATAAGTGTAGTTCTCAAGCTATGATGCTGTTGGTATTATTTTTTGAAAACCCTTGTTAACTGTATGTCATTTTCTGCATCAATGTGCTTCTAGCAAACATGCTTGTTCACATAACTACATCTTACTAAAATAAACAATTATGTATAATAACGATATAGTAATTTTGATTGGTTGTTTATTTAAAGCAACTACATATACCAAACAGTATCTTTTCCTGTAAACAGTGCTGATGTCATAAATTATCGTAAAAAAATAGGTTTAAGATTGTGTCTTGTCAGTTTTGCGCAAAAATCATAGATCAACTCTCTATCCAAACAAAAAAATGATATGAAAATATATACCAAGAAGGTCAGTCTCATGATAGCTTATAAATGTGTTTAAATATGTGGTCTTTCTGATGCATATAAAGGTTTGAACAGAAACTTAATCTCAACTTCTCTAATCTCTCCATCTTGAACCCAAGTACAATTCAATTCAAAATGTTTTGGTTCTTTGCAATGGCTACTGTACATCATATTTATTAGTACTGTAGTGATTACCTGGAATGACTGCTATCATTCAGATATTATTGATAACCATTTACAAAATAAAATTGGTAACCAGTTACCCCCAATATTCTTCATAACACCAAGCATTTTATCCAGCTGTATAAATTTTACATACAAATGGAAAATTTGCATAAAATGTCTCACTCACAGTCTGGATTGCTTCAAAAGTGAGCTTTAAACATGAAGCAATCTAACTAATATATTTGCCATGGATGTAGCCAAATGCTATATATGTCCCATTGTATGCTATACTGAGATATGATACAGGGTAATGTTAATATCATCTTTGCTCATACTTTGTGCAATAGTATATAGTAACATGATATCTTAATGTTTGTGTGTCTAAGTCATTTTAAAACTAGACATGAACAAGTTTTATAACTTTGCAGCAATTCTGGAAATCACGATATCATTGGTACTGATTATTTGCATTGATTAGTACTGATTATTGCATGCAATGATGGATAATATGGCAAACTAATTAAAGGTATTATACATGCCTGAACTTCATGCAAACACAAGGGGAAACTATGTTTCTGTCTGCAAGAGTAACATATATGTTTTACTTGATTTAAGAATTTGAATTTGCTGTAATTCTCAGTTCACGGTCTGTACATGTTTTGTAGATTGTGATTAATCATTTATTGTTTTCTCATGAAATTATGGGCAACCAGTTAAGGAATTTACTGCAAAGTGACTGTCTCTCTTTACTGCAATGTGACTGTCACTCTTGGTGCAAAGTGACTGTCACTCTTTACTGCAATGTGACTGTCACTCTTTACTGTAGTGTGACTGTCACTCTTTACTGCAATGTGACTGTCACTCTTTACTGCAATGTGACTGTCACTCTTGGTCCAATGTGACTGTCACGTTTGGCAGATACACATACCCAGTCAAATATTTACTTAAAATAGCTATCATTTATTTATGAAACTTACAGAATTTATAGAATTTACACACTAAGTAGCATTCTTTAAGTTGAATAAAATCAAAAAGAAAAACTGAAACAAGAAAATCAGTGGCACTATCACACACTCTTATCTCTATATCTTCTAAGGAAGACTATCTTTAACATACGTTAAATAGATTTGTACATCTGTATGTTAATACAGAAATCATTTTGTCCATTAAGTCATTATTAGTCCTAAGTTCAACAAACTGAGACTGCAGTTCACACAAAACTTGATAAAATATAACCACTGTGTACATTTTTCCAAGGACAATCAATTTGGTTCATATTTAAAACTTTCTCAAGTTTAAAACTTCCTTGCAGGTTTTATCAGGAATATGTTAAGTATGTGTGTGCTATGAGGAATCACTAACAAAAATAACACCCAAATGTTTATATTAAGTAATGTTTATGCATGTTTGTTTCAGCCATGTATAAATATTTGGATAGTTTGGGTACCCTTTATGTGATACTGTATTAGATTTAATTCAGCCTTCTATGAATTCAATGTAGCCAACCAAATTTGGGACCATTCCTATATCCTTACACATTAGCTGGATTTAAGTTTCAAAACAGTGACTTTTTATTCAGGAAGAAGAAAATTCTCAGGTTGGTTGGTTGATTTTATTTTTATGGCACATCAGCACTGTTAGGCTATTTATCGCCATACAAAAGGTTATATCTTTAATCATTTAAAAGGGGTAAAAGATTTTGTATCGACCAGCGATATGAAACCAAACAGTTGAAAGTAAAACGATAAGATGGTAACAGTAATAAATAAATAAAGCATCCCGATCAACGGGGAATGTAAATGGTGTATGTTAATGAAGACAGATGAAAGGTAATTAAAATTAAGGGACGGTATATACATCACATAAAACTGTTCAAGGTGATAGCATAAAAGCTATAGCTTGTAATAGATGTTTACTTCCTTCAGGAATTCTATAATACAAGTCACGTTCACTGTATCAAAGAGCTCCCTAATGTCATGCACATTGTAATACTGATTGCGCATAGGTTGGAGGTCAGAACACTCCAATATAAAGTGCTTAACAGTGAATGGTTCATTGCAAGAAATGCACTCTGGTGGGTCTTCTCCTTTTAGTGTGTGGGAGTGGGTTATATAAGTATGACCAATTCTAATTCTTGCAGTGACTACCTTCTTCCTACGGGCGGCTCTGAAAGAGAGAGTCCATTCCCCTAGAGTTGGCTTGATGACATAAAGTTTGTTATTTACTGCATCATTCCATGATGCCTGCCATTTCTGATGTAAAGATTAGAAAATTTTCAGCTAATATCCACTGAAATGAAATGGCTAAATTTTGTGGATTGGGCTGTCTCTATACTTAATTCAAGATGTTCCGAAGCAGCTATGTTATAATTGAGTGATCTTTATATTCCTGCAGCTACTACCTTCTTCCTTGCATTGTTTAGTTCTGTCCATGTACATTTAAGGTCAGAAATATCCAAGTCACACTGTAGAACAGTTTGAATGGGGTTTTTTTTAATACTTGTGTCACACTCAAGTATAGCCTTTCATTCCTGTATTTCACCATTTAGAATACTCTGTTTAAGCAGTGTCTCGGCAAAAATCACTACATTAAGAAAGAAAAAGAAAATATGTGTGTTTCTGGTTGGCTGACCATCTCTGTTTTGTATTGTTGACCTTAGCATTTTTTCCCCCAGGAAGAAAAAAAAATTCAAAACAGAATAATTTTTTTTAAAAATCCCAAAATTGACTTGTGCATCTAATTCAGCTGATTTAGCAAAGTATTCGAAGTGTTGAAGTGCTTAGTACATTATATATACTAATAATTTATATATATATATATATATATATATATATATATATATATATATATATATATATATATATTAAAAACTGTGCAATAGTAAATATACCTTTCGGGCCTCAGACATTTCCCAGTATCAACTTTCTTTATTGCTTTTTATGGTACTTTCAGCACATTATTGGCAATATTATGTCAATTGGAGCTAAGTAATTTTCCCAAAGACACACCAAGACAGCTAACCCAAGCTGGCATAGGCTGGTATCAAACCTGCAAATCTTGGATTATAGTCCTACACTTTGCCAACTAAACTTTCTTTGTGTATCAAATCAATGTGACGTCATAGACTGTGTACATTAAAGTATATAATATTAAAATAATTTCAACATGTTTGCAAACTGGGCTTAAGTTATATCCATGTTCACAAAAGTAGGATCCTAATTAAAAAAATACATTAATATGACAACAAAAATAAAACATTACTGGTAATGAATGACTTATGTAAAAATAAGTTTATGTGCATCAGATCAAATAACCATATAAATAGTAGGTAACATTTGGCATTACAATGTACTGATCATGTGATATAAATTTAAATTATATCAAATAATTAATATGAATAATAATAACAGGATTGTAAATATTGTCATAAGATAGGGATCCAAATACATGTAGTATCCAAGCTAAAACCTTGCATTACAAAATTTCAAAACTGTTGTATGCAACAGTGAAATTTGATTTGCACAAATGTAATAGAACCTAATGCAAACAATTCTAACAGAACAATTTGGGAAAACATGAATATTATTAATGTTGAGAAATCACACTTATTTTTCATGTGAGCATTTTTTATGCCACCACTGCCATAGTAGAAAGGGACATTTTCTTTATTCCCCAAACATAGGCAGCAGTGGGTCAGGGAACCATTCAAATGACTACCACAAAATTCGTTATAAGCACACGTTACTTTACAGGGAATATTAGTTAACACTACTATATAGAATTATATTCTAAGCCCAATACAGAACTTAATATTGGCTACTTTACAGGGAGCAAAAGAAAAACTGAGACAAATATGTCAGCAGTCTCTTAAGGAGACAGATAGTGCAAAGAAAATAATAGAGTGGGGGTGCAAAAAAGAACATATATTTATTGTAAGCATTTTCTACATGTACACATATTTAATGTACACACATGTATAAACACAAATGCTTACACATATACACACATATACATATATACATATATACATATATGCCCATGCACATATGCATGTTATCACTAGATTCAACATTTGCTTGTTATTACAAGTTTTATACAGCTGACAATATTTGCATTCTGTTACCATTTTAAATGATTATTTTTTCTTATTACCAATCTCCTATGAAAGAAACAGCACTTTAAAAAATTTAAATTACTCTTCTGATGTGTATATACAACTGCTACATGTTTCTTTTCCTTTCAACAAAAGCATTAAATAAACAAGGCCATACTGACAACTGTAAAAGTAAATATTTAACTTCACTAAATTTGCTTTCATAATTAAGCTTAACCATATCATCTAACTCTATAGAGAATGTAATACATGTACTTACATACATAAAATAAGATGTATTCCAGTCTAAATGATATTCTTCACAGTACCTTATTCTACTTCCAGTTATACTTCCTATAAATACACATTTAGTTTTTTTTTCAATATTTATACAGAGTCCTGAAAATTTACAATGTTAGTAGATAACACCTAGAGTTGACTTAAGGGACATCTAAAAGTCATCCAGGGTGAGAGTAGTGTCATTTGCATACTGTGAAACTATATATTCTTTGTTTATAAGTGTATACCTGTGATTCTGAGCTGAAATATCTAAAACTATCTTGTTGCTATTTACATCTGCCTTACTCTATCTATGGAAAGCTTAAGATTATTGTTCAGTAAAAAAAAAATTATTCCCCTTGAATTGGATGCAAATATAATTGAAGATACAGTCATAACCCCAACATGATCTAATATATGTCTCCCGTTGTTTTATTATATGTGTATCTTGCAATAGATAATAGATTAAGTATTCCTTCTTTTTCAGGTTTTTAAAACATCCCTTCTTTTGACTTGGTTCCCCAAACCCATGGAGGCAATTCTCAATGACTCATCCATTGTCCTTATTTTAAAATTAATGATTTTTGACATTGCTCAGTACTTTACTTTTAGTATTTGCACAGACATTCTTCTCCAAAACTACAATAGTGAACATTTGATTTGTTATTCTTTGGTTACATATAAAACAAAGGTTCATACTGTCAATAAGATACTGAGAAAAGAGGAAAGAGAAGAAGTAAACAAAGAGACTGGTGATATCTATTGTCAATGTTGTTAAGAGAACTATCTTAATGTTGCAGAAATGTTTTTAAGATGGTAAAACCAATGCCCAGCAATTCAGTATGAGTATTGTTGTGACTATTGTTTTGCCACTTATCTTTTAGCTTTGCTTTTTATAATTTCTTTTTATCTAAAATATCTACAGCAATCAGAATGATGTAGCCTATGTAGTCGGCTTCATTGCTGTTCATTTGGTATTAGTAAAAAATCTTTTGCTTTTGGCTTACCAATGGATACCCATCACCAACACCCAACCCCACCCTCAAGGTATTAAAAATGCAGTGGACATGGCACATTTCTTAGCTTAAGGCTATGGTGTGACCTTTTCTTAGATATTATTGTTTTGTTAATTAGGTCTTTTAGGTTTGTGTTATTCTTGAAATTGATGTGAGGCATGTACACATCATATAATCACTGCACAGCAAGTAGCCAATGAAATACCAATAGTAAGCTAGGAAGCAGAGTTAACCAGTTATAGCAGTAGACATGTTGGTTCAAGGTAAGTAGAATATCTCAAAACTGCATGGATGACAAATATTTTAACTTGCATCTAGCTATTAAGTAGACAACATTTTTGAAATTATTACCGAGGGAAAGGGCTGGTGTTCACACTGTGAGCATCAGATGCTCTCAAAAATGGCAGGCCTTCGAACATGAAAAATGCATGTAAAAATTTGGGGTGGGGTACAACAACTTTTTATTCCGTGAACTTGCATTGACTTATCAGGCCAAGTGAGTGATATTCTTATGTTTTGCTTTATTATGCCTATCCAATGATATGGATTCTTTTTACCTCACTCAAGTATTGTTTATTGTTTAAAAAGTTTATTTGGCAGATGTATGTAACATTAAATTTGTGCATAAAAGCTGTCCCTTGCACCCCAAGACCAGTTTTTTGTAGTAGATGATCCACATCAAAGAAATGAATTTTAGGTGCTCTCCAACCCGGCAATAAGCCTTTAGATGATTTGTAGAAACAAAAGCAGACTGGTTTTCTAACTCTCCTTGTAAGTACACAAGCTTGAACTCCAGTTATACTAAATAATGATTGCTCAAAATAGGTAATTTGGGGAAATCCTTTACAGCTTTGCATAATTAACAGTAGTTAACTTCCTTATCAAGATAGAAAGAAGGCTAAATATGTGAGTGTGTGTTATTTGGATTTTTAATGCAGCTTTAACAATTTTTCAGTAATATCTCTACAATGTCTGCAGTGTGGCAGCTTATAGTGATGTCTCACACTGGGACATCATGCAGCAGACATGTAGCATGATATCCCACCCGGTCACATTATTCTGACACTTGGCCAAAAAGCCCTAATACCAACTTCTTAATGCTGAGTGTCTAGCAAGGCCGCTGGTAGTACCATTGTTAGAAGTGTTTGATGTGACTCAGCCAGGGTTCAAACCCGCAACCTCCCTCATCCAAGGTGGATGCTCTCACCACTAGCGGTTAAATAGGAAAAAAGTTATTTTACAAACAATTTAATGAAGCTAAATATCGAACATAAGACAAACATTGTAGGAAAGGAACACTTCCATATATTAAAATTTAAAATGTTATATGATAATTATTTATAATTTTTGCTTACATACTTGGTCAGATTGCACTATGCTGTAATATTTTATTTGGGATGTGGTCTTTTAGTTAAGAGAGGTTTTCTCTCATCCAGAATCTGAGTTTTTTTCATTGTTCTTTTTCCCAATATTCTTCCATTGCAAAAGCCACAGTTTTCATAGATTCATGATGTTTTGCTTTTACTATGAAGTCATATGTTGCTTTCATTATATCTTCCTTTATCACATAGTTTGAGCCCTTTAAAGTCTCCCTGTGCCATTTTATTTTATTTTGCTCCTGTCCTTCAGAAAATGTATATGCCCTTATATCCATATATCAGTATGCCCATTCCAAATCCACTTTAGCATGATGGCAAAAAAAATGTTCAACTAAGAATCATAAAATTATATACATTTTATCATGGTAAATAAATTCTTTAGATCACCAGGATATTACAGCAGTCTATGTTATTGCTTTTATACCTTCTTTTATCCTTTTGGATGTTGACCTTTTGATTGCAAAAATTCTTACCTCAACTAGCAAATCACCTCCTAACATTTTCACATGATTAGCTTATTCTTAAATAAATATACACTCATCATTGGCAGTAAATTGTCCAACAAAACTTATCAAAAGAGATTATTATTATTATTATTATTATTATTATTATTATTATTTCATCTATGTGCATCATGGTCAGATAATGCTATTGTGTTTCAATATATTTAGATAATTAAATCTGTAGAAGGGAGCAAATGTATTAGTGTATTTCAGATTAAAGGTGAAGAGCATACACCACACTATTACTGTAAACATCTGATCCCAGTCCATGCACTCTCCTTACTGAGGAATTTGTTAAATGTGAGCCCATACTTGTTTAGTAAGCTGGTGATGGTAGTAAAGCACAGATAGATGCAAAGCAGGTGTTAAAAACCAATGAGGCCTTTATAAATTTTCAAATATCTGACCAATCAAATAATGTAAGACAGAAGAGAGAGAGAGAGAGAGAGAGAGAGAGAGAGAGAGAGAGAGAGAGAGCAGAAGGGTTATAGATATTTTTAGTATGATGAGAATAAAATATTTTCTGATTTAAAGAAAAAATGGTAGATATTAATATGATACTGCTTTCCACAAATTCATATAGTGAACCAACTCATTATCCATATGTTTAGAAAAAAGGGTTGGGATTATGTAATTTATTTAAAGATTAACTATAAAGACCATACACCAGACTGTTATTCTAAACATCAGCCCCTCCAAAACAGAAACTAATATCAACATGCGAGTTCCACCAGAAGTCTTCTTATGATATCTTGTTGGTCCTAAATAATAATGATGCCAGTCTGGATTCCAATATATCCACCACAGCAGTTAAAATGAAAATCATGTTATTCTTGAAGAATATCAGAGATGGTTTCCACATTAACCAGTTAAAAGGAAGTGATGAAATTGATTTCAAAACAAAATTTCAGCCTCTAGGCTGTTACTGCCTTCAGGAGAAATTTTGTTCCATTTTATTTACACATTTACCATTACAACAGAAAATATTTTAGAAGAAAAATGTTTTAGCAAGATTATTTGAAAAAGATAAAAAGTTATTTTAAAATCATTTTAACATTATATATTTTTAAATAAATTTGTTGCCTTGCAGGCCTTAAACTGTCTGACAAGGAAAGTTTAAAATGAGATTATTATTAATATTATTATTAGTAGCAGTAGATGTATTATAGCTTTAATATATATATATATATATATATGTGTGTGTGTGTGTGTGTGTGTGTGTGTGTGCAAAAAATAGTTTTTCAACAACAATTATCAATTATTTAGACAATCTGAATTTTTTAATCAGTATTACACTGATTTACACCACTCCCTCGATAACTCGCGCCCGGATAACTCGCGAACCCGCTTATAACGCGGTGTCCAGCATGGCTCCCGATTTTTTTCCAAAGAAAATATATTTTGAAATGTGCTGAACGTGAAACAAATCGCGATAAGAATTGGTAAATTGAACCTTGATACATACTGTATTTTATGTAAATTTTCGTACATGAAAAAATAATTATTAATCATTAATTTTTGTAAAAACAAAATGGGAATACGGTATTTTCGATCTTTTTTGCAAACGTAAATCTTCTTAATAGAAATTTTATGTCCGATAATTTAATGAATTTTTCAAATAATACAAAGTGATATGTACGAAAAATTATGATACATTTAAATAATTATTATTTTGATAACTGGGTTGTGTACGAAAAATTAAAGGGTACGAAAAAATACGTGAAATACGGTAGCTCATTTTATCATCGGAAATGGTGATTATTGCCCGTAAAGATAGAATCCATATTGTGAAATTTGCAAGTTCTAATAAGATATCACATATTATGTTTGGGTTTTTTTTGAGAGAAATAGTTGTCAATACACTAAATAAACAGTCTGGCGAAACAGCGATCAACGAAAAATTCTGGTAAATGCTAACAGGTGGCAACAGAGAATGAAATAAACACCAATTAAATGTCTTGCTATGTGAAATTCATGTTCTAATCCTTTAATTTCGCTTCAATGTAAACACTATAATCGCAACATATTCTCTTCTATGAAAACATGAAAAGAGTCAATCGACCGTCACATCGAAACCCGTGAGTACTTCTGTGAGAACCTAATTACATGCCGGCTTTGTTTTGATCAACAACTTGGGGAAGTGTTTGTTGCATTAAAAAAAATCTATTAAAAGAGACCTGTGTTGTTTTATCACTTTGAATATTTTTTTGTATCAAATCAAGCAAGGGAGGTACAATTAAAAAAAATTCAAAGGCATGCCAATAGCAACATAAGTTCTTGTGGTCATTACCGTTCTCAAAATTCATTTTATTTGACTAATCGAAAATGGTTTCACATTTTTATGTACTTAACATCACTAAAGTATATAATATCAGTAATGTATCCTAATCATTTGTAAATGTGACCATGGAGAGCAAAGGAAGTAAGCGAAAGGTGTACTCAGTGACTGAAAAGCTGTGCATCATAGATAGGGTTCATAATGGCGAAGCGAGATCCAATGTTTGCAATGAACTAAACAATTGCTGAGTCGACATTTAGAGGTTGGCTTAAGGATAAGCAGAAACTTCGGGATTATTTACATGATGTTGATTCAGATAATGGGATCAAACGAAAACGAGCACGGACTGCAAACGATACTGAATTTGATGATGCTGTGTACGCATGGTTCACACAGCAACGTGAACAAGGTGTTCCCATCTCTGGAACAATTCTCAAGGCCCAAGCAGAAAAAAATGGCAAAAAGTATGGAGAATGAATCTCGTTTTAGGGCAAGCCATGGATGACTTTGGAGATTCCAGCGCCGACATAGAATTAAACAAAAATTCATTGTCGCGAGAAATACGCTCAGCGAATCCGGAAGCCGCATGTAATTATCCATACCAGCTCAGAGAGATAATCATCCGTGAACAATACACAAAGGCGGCAGAGAAATCAAAGAGTAACACACAAAAAAATGAACAGATGTTTTCAAAATGTGAAGTGATATTTGTCAAACGTGTCACAAACTGCAAATATTATCGTGTTCTAATTTACGATATTTTAAATTTGTAGACCCATTAAATTCATGTTGGTAATGGTTAACCCTTGTAAATTTTTTTTTTTTTTCATTTTACTTTTACCGCAATCAAATCTACCCATCGTTCGATCGACACTGTTTTTTCGAAATGAGTGTCGATCTTTTGTATAAAAAAAAGCCTGCTTTGGATCAAACAATAAAACTAGAATTTATCCAATTCAGCACAAAAATTTGTGACGTAGTACACAATGAGCGGAGTCGTACATGTGTTAAGTGAACGGAAACCATGTGGAATAATATTTTGATGATCTCCTCAATATACTGTAAGTTATCCTGAAATTAATGTTACTCTGTGAGGAAAAAAGTAGACAAAGTACACCGCTATGAAGAGATATTTATTCACAGTTAATCTTAGCACGATTATTAATTGAGTATTCAACACTAACATGCCAACCCACCACACCCCCCTTTTGCCTCCACGTCGATCCCTTTGTTAGTTTTGTTGTTTGTTATAGGTCCCTCGATAACTCGCGCCCTCGCTTATAACGCGGTCGATGTTTTTGGACCCCGTTGTGCGCGAGTTATCGAGGGAGTGGTGTATTATGATCACACTGTTGTGTTCTAGCAACTGTCTTCATGGTTTATATAGGTAAGACTTTAATAATTTCTATTTTGTCCCTAACGCATAAGATTACAATTAGGATGATTAATTCAACTGAATGGAGGAAGTATAGTTTATTAGTTATAAAAATGGGGAAAATACATGGAGTTCCTACTGAGTAATTTACTTAACAGTAGGGCAGGCTAGGTTAATATTTTTTTTTGGGGGGGGGGGGGCAGTGGTCATAAAAACATCATTAGTCCCCCAGCAGGAGTGTGTGAATACCATTGTGGTTGAAATATATTCTTAATAATTTTGAGAGAGAGAGAGAGAGAGAGAGAGAGAGAGAGAGAGAGAGAGAGAGAGAGAGATTTTCATTAAGATGTAAAAACAGGAGTAGTTTCTGACTGAATAAATATAACTCTGTCCAGATGTAGAACTGTTACTGTTTTCCAAAAAGCCCACAAAGAAAATCTACTAGTTCCCTTGAATATTTTAATGAAAATTTAGGGATTATGTGATCCTGGATACATGGATGGGTTGATTTATTTATAATATTGCACATGTCCTCCAACACTTCTCAAGTCTCTAGACTTTGAAGTTTAGGATATGATTGGAGATGGTCTACATATGTGTATAATAGTTTTAACATTATGAACCAACCCCTGCTATTAGGGCTTGATACTGTGCTTGGAAATTGTTTCAAATAAAATTTAAAATTAAGCTCAATCAGTCCTAAGAGCACCCACATGAATTTGCTCAAATCTGAAGAGTGACTTATCGCATCAGTTACCATTGTTAGCAAATTATATTTAACCAATATCACCACCTAATTTACCTGGCTCTATGTGGTGGCCATGATAGTGCAGATGTGACATACATACATACATACATACATACATACATACATACATACATGCATGCATGTGTACATACATACATACATGCATGCATGTATGCATACATACATACATACATACATACATACATACATACTCAAAGTTTTCTTGTCTATATGAAGTAATCATCATTCTGTAGGACAGATATGCAAGCCCATTTCTGTCTCCATCCTGTGTAATAAGCATGCCACCTTTAAATATATTTTTAATCAGAGTCCTTGCAAAGAAACTGAGTTTTCAAGAATGAAGGAAAGAATATTCCCCAACCCACTTGTATCATTGAGAAAACTCAGGTTTGGTAAATTTATTGTATAATTACTTCAAAGAGAGGGACAAATCCCTTGCGTGAAAAGATCAAAGTTGACAGCTGTTGATAGCAGTTACAGAAAATGGCAGAGCAGTTATTTTGCCTGACATGGCAAGGCACGGGGGGCTTGTGTTGGACTATGATTATAAAATTAACCAGTGTCTGAGAACTGATGGTGGGAGCATCAAACTAAATGTCAGCACCTGTTGGGTATTGAATTAGATCCCAATGCCTTTAGTTGTAAAATTAATGTAGACAATGCTATGACTAGAGAGAATCCAGTCACTAACATTAGCTATGTTAGATGTGGTTCATGTATTGCAGATGCTTTGTATTATAACTGTTAATATCTAGCAGTAAAAGTAAACATATGGCTTATTAAATATGATATAAGCTGCTTGAAGAAAATCCTTGAATTTATTGCCATATA
>JAECUM010040501.1:0-25430 GCA_016617855.1 Megalonaias nervosa | reverse complement strand
AAAAATATCATATCAAAGAGAAAAAGTACTTTTTGTATGAAGTGTCTGAAATAGTTACGTTCGGAATTAATACTATTTGAATACAAAGGATTATGCAAACAAATAGATTGTGCAATATACACAATGTCATTAATCTATAAAACTGCCAACACAAACTAAAGGTCACGTGTGTTCTACATCGTGATCTTGAAAGTATTATGGAGTGAACAAGTGGTTGTAAACATAACTCAAATACACAGTGAAGAATGCAAACAGCGAAACACACACCAGTAGATATTATATATGTACCTTAAATCAGTACGCGAGGACTGAAGCAAAAGAGAACAACGACAATTCGTGTATGACCCTATAGTTTACACGGGAGCATACCACGTTACATCTTCGCTAGCCAAGGTTCCGATATGTTGAAACATTTTTACACTTTGGCGGATCGAACAGATATTTCAGTGCTTTGCACTAGCGACACCTATTGGATTTCACGAGTTACCTCCCTTATTGTGCAATGTCAACAAACCAATAGCGTGTAACAGCGGTGCATTGTACATTGGCCGAAAATGGTGGAGGTCATTGACTTCAAAATGACAATTTTTAAGTTTAATATCGAAAATCTGACAGCCTACAAGCCATTACAGGTATATTGGAGAGAAAGGATGCATTTGTGCACACACGGACTGGCAGTGGAAAATGGCTTATTTATGAGCCCATTCCAGTTGTGTGCACATAATGTCTGGATCATGGAGGAACAGTGTTCTAATTTGAACTGCATCCAATGAAATTCACAGACTCTAAGCACGTAAATATCTGATCGATCCGTCAAGGTTAGCATATCGGAACTTTGGCTTGCAAAGATGCCAACATTATGAAATGTTTCAAATATTTGCAAGAAGCTTCAGCCAATATTTATAAAGAACTAAGACATGAAATGCTGCTGAAATAATGTTCACCACTAAAGATAAAAGTTTATTTGTGAAAAGAAGATTACAGAGTTTCCAGGGCCACCAACAAAAGATACAAAGAAAGATATCAAAAGCAAACTACAGAAGTCTTACACATTAATGAGAGTAAATTAAATTATAAATATTCAAAACGTGCTCTACTTTCTTTTCATAATTTGTCAGATACGATTCTCATCTGATTAATAATGTCTTAGTAAAAACAATCCACATCAGGCAGTATCGATAATGCCAAATAATGAAGAAAATATATTTCGTTAAGTAAGGGTTTTACAGTCGATACACATGTTAAGTAAGGGGTTTACAGTCGATACACATGTTAAGTAAGGGTTTTACAGTCGATACACATGTTAAGTAAAGGTTTTACAGTCGATACACATGTTAAGTAAAGGTTTTACAGTCGATACACATGTTAAGTAAGGGTTTTAAAGTCGATACACATGTTAAGTAAGGGTTTTACAATCAATACACATGTTAAGTAAGGGTTTTACAGTCGATACACATGTTAAGTAAGGGTTTTACAGTCGATACACATGTTAAGTAAGGGTTTTACAGTCGATACTCATGTTAAGTAAGGGTTTTACAGTCGATACACATGTAAAAGATGGCAAAGGAAGTTTCTGTATAAAGAGCAATACGATGTTTAGATCGTTATCGGTTTATGGGTTATTACTTCAACAACTTACGAAAATTCTAAACGATAATAAATCCATAGAAACAATTAAAAACTTTGGAGGAACAGAAGTCATAAAGATGGAACCAACATATATGAGAAAGATATTAACGTGTACAAATACGTTTTTAAACGTTTAATGAAACTAAATTACCAACATTTGAAAAATGTTATTCATACTTTAGTGGATCAAGTATTAGCCCAGAGGATTACTAATATGTCCAAGATGTAATTTAATTTTTGAAAATGAAATTTATTGGTGATCAAATTGCTCCTCCAATTCTTTCTGCTCCATTTCAAAGTTTATGGTGTTTTCAATACTTAAATTGAAATTCATAAAATCAGAAGATTTATTTCTTACTCTTCTAAATAAGAAAAATAGATATTGTGCCTTTGTAAAATATATAGTTCATAATCAAAAATTTCTTTACTACGTAAGCAAACCTTGTATTATTTACGATACTAATATAGGTATAATCTTTATACCCATTTATATGTTTAATATAGTCATGGATGCCTCAGTATCCCCTTCTGATTTAACGGTATCAAAATTTGTCCTAATGCTAAAGTCTTTTCATTTATTTCAGTTTATAAGCTATTAATTCATATACTGATTGTTAGTTGATTTTCTCTTCGTGACTTTTTTTATTTTCATATATTTTGTTTTTAATTTCACAGTTTCTTTTTTAATTTTCATCTGTTACTGTTGATCGTTCTATTTCATTTAAATTTTTCCTTGATCATTGAATCCTTTCCTTTTACAATACCAATTAATAGCCATTCCTCAATCTGAATATACTTTTCGATCTATTAGAACGTGTTCAACTTTCTTTTCTATTCCGGCAAATAGTTCAAGATTGAAATTTACTAATTATCTTTCTTGTATACGTACTTATTGCTAATGTAAGTAGGTTTGTGGATGTCAAATTGTATTGTTTAATTTCATTATCTATCTTTTTACAAACTGTTATATACTGTTTTTTAACTGTTGGTAGCAAATACTTTACCAAGTCGGTATATGTAGAACTATTTATTCCTAGATTATATTTATCAGATGACATTTGCTATTTTCATTACCATATCACTATGTAATACAAACATACCATCACCACAATGCATGGTCTAGCCAAACATTTCAATATATCCTGATGAAATCGTATTATTAGTTTTCGTGTGCATCTTAACTTTGTTCGCCAAAATTAGTTGTTTTTTCCAGGCACCCTTTCTTCAGTATATTGAACAATAGGATCAGACTGTGTAACAGATGTTCTGTCTTGTACGTGAGCACCTAAAATGCATATCATATACAAGGTAAAACTTTGAGTTAACTTACATACCACCTCTACTCGCTTATAAGACGAGTCAAACTGCAAACAACAGAGATCTTTATCTGCCATAGCATAACGTGCTTGTATACCAGGGTCTATGTTGTTTATTATACAGATTACTCCTAACAAACTGCACAGACACAGATCTGCCGGAGCATTGTGCGACAGCAGATCTGTGTCTAAGCAGTTGCAGTTGTATTCGTCTTATAAACAAGTACATACAGTATTCCTTTGTTTTTTAGTCCGTTGCAATAAAGCAGAAAGAAAATAAATCTATTCTAATTTTCCACTGGTTGCAAACATTTTAACAATTTCTTCACCGGCCAGCATTTTCATTATTCAACTCCTCATTCTAGATATATAGTCTATTGATCTTCAGTGCCATCAATGTATTTTTTCCAATAATATATGTCCAATCATGCTGAGGAGGAGTTATTACTTATTAGGATAAATTGTTTCAGATTTATGTCGTTATTTGGTGGATTAGAAGTTTGGCTATCAGGTAATGTTAGAGCGCATTCAGACCACACTTTTCTTTTTAAAAGTATATTGGAAACCTATATATTGATTTTTACTAACTTGGACCAACTTTTATATGAAAAATGCAAGTAAGACATTTCGTCTCCTGATGTTGCCATCCATACAGCCGAGTTTAATTGATTTGTCAAAATATCATCTCACACTTTGCCCTGCATCTATTTACTGAGTCACCGGTATCAAATTTTTAAGCGTAATTATCTCACCTATCGTATATTTTGCATGAATAATGAATATTTTCAGAGTAGAATTTATAGGTTGTCGCATTTGTATGGGAAAATATGAACGAGTTTTTCTGAGCGATACTGCACGACGTCAGGAGTGCAGTATTACTCGTGCAGTATTGCTCAGAAAAAAACGAGTTTATATTTTCCCATACAAGTGTAGTTACCTTTATATTACATACTCATTATGCTTTTCTTTCTAAGGTTGAATAATAAAAGAAACTAACTAGAAGAAAGAAAGTAACTGAATTTCTTCTGGATTCCAAAAATATACACACAACCGTAGTTAAACTAATACAGAGTAACAGTGTTCATGCGCAAATAGCACTGCCCTGTAACCTTTGCATTTGGTTGCATATCGCACGCTCAGTCAATCGTTTCGAAAAGAATTTTCGTTTTGGTCTACTTAAAAATGAGCCATGTGGTGAATGAATGTGCCTTGAAACAACTTTTCCAGTTGGCCTTTAATAAAGTTTTTTTTTAGCTTTCCTGTCGATCCAACTAAATTCTGCTTTTTCCTAGTTGTGATGGACTGGATTTATTAACTGGGTCAGTTCCGTACGACGTGCACGTGGCTAGAGGGACTGGTCATGATGAAGCTGCACAAGGAAATGTATTTCTGTTCTGCTATTCTTTGAATTGAAACTTTTAAGGAGACGCTGGAATAAATAGCGTTCGTTAGGAAATGTAAAAATCCTTTTTGTTTTTGAGTGCTATAAATTCTCCTTTGGAATGTAATTTCTTTCTGTTGGAAATGTAATCTAAATCAAAGTACAATTTCGCGCTCTTGATCAATTGTTTGAATCGATGTAATTCTGATTTACAGAAATAGCTAAGAAAGTACACCTTGAGGAAACTCAAGATGCAGAAAGGTAAGTACATTTATTGCCATTGTTATTAGCGGCTATATATGCATATTTATATACCCTATCGCTGGCATGCCCTTTGTTGGAGGGACCCCACTTATATGGCCTGTATGACTTGTACTATCAATCTAAACAATATCTCAGGAAAGCAAAGCAGGATAAATTGCAAGGCAACCGGGATGTGAGAGCCCATTTTGCCAGCATGGAATGAGACTTCGTTGTGGTGTTGGTTTATTGGGTCTGAGGCTCTTGTTTTTCCACCAAACCCTGTCTTGTTCAATTGCATTTTTTTTTCCGAATTTAGTGCTTGAACTGACATGTTAAATGGAACGCCTGTGAGAAAGACAGGATTGCCCTTGGCCTTAATATGCCTTTATATGCTATTTTTGGCGGATTCTAGAATCATTGTCGGAACCATTAAATTTGCCAAATGTTGAGAACATGTTTACGTTAAAAAGTAGTTCCAAACACACGGTGCTATTTTTAGATACTCGTGTCAGAATGTAAGAAGCAGTGAAGCATGGAGAAATACTACACAATTCTGACAATGTTAAGTTGTTGGAGAAAAAGATGAGCATATGATAAATCTTTATGCATTTAAGTTCATTTGGTATTCCTTTATCACCTGGAACATTAAACTGTGTTGCAAGACAAGAATGAGATGAAGTGGTTGATATTTTGTTCTTCTAACGTTCATTATGCATTAATCTTTTCTTCATAACGGCTTTATGCACCAACTAAAAATGCTTCCATTAGGACTTAATTACATTACGGCAAAGCCTATTTGCATCAGAGAATTGTTAAATTACCAACTTCAGCCAGTTTGAATTATTGGAGAATATAGTGACATGGGTTATTCCCTAGGAGAGTGAGACCTTCTTTTGCATTGTTTTCCCATGGATTTCTACAGAATTAGTTAACATTTCTAAGACTAATTATCTAACGTGTGGTTGTTTAACTCTAATTGTTTTTGTATCCACATTGCATATCTGTGATTTGCAATTATTGGCATTGTTTGGTCTGAGTTAGTGGGGAATGTTGCTAACAGACGGGAAATGGTAAGCATTAGTTAAGGAACGCCAAAACTATATTCTATTGGATCGATTACAAAAAGCTCCGATTTATAGAACTTTTAGTTACGTGCTGGTTATTTACGTCTGAGTCCGAGTGTTGGTTATCTGTGTCTGATTGATGAATATCCATGCATCGGTGATGAATATTTGTTTCTTGTTAACTCTGTGGTTGTTGTGTTTTATAATTACTGAAATCATCTTGCATAAATGTCTGGAGGAAGTTGGTGACCAGCGGAAAAGCAGCCATTACTACAGTAACGCTAGCCTCCAAGACTCTTCAAATTCACTAAAGAAAAGTTATGAAATAATTGGTTTGTAGTTGAGTGAATTATGTGGAAGTTGGAATATAATGTCCTAGCCTGGGAATTGGAATATGATTTTATGATCAAGATTTTATGCTTTTGAGTCGGGAATGCACCAGCTCACTTATAGGAATAGCTTTAGCTCTATTGCTATTGGTCCAAATTACTGGATGATGTAAATGACTGGCGGGATAAGCAAGCATTAGCTACGCAGCCCTAGCACTGCGGACTCTAGAATTATCAAGAGAATAAGATCAGATTTTGATTAATGCTGGGGTGCTGTTTAATTTGAAGGTTTCCAGACAAGCGGGGTTTAAAAAACTGTGAGGGTTGTTGGTCTGCTTCTTTATAGGAATAAAGATATTTTTTGTAGTGAGTAGAGTATTGGTGTGTGAAAAAATATTAAAAATCTAGACGGGTGGTGGCTTAGGCGTTTTTACAAGAATTTGGAGGATATGTACACGGTGGCCTAGAGTTTCATGAAGTATAACAACTGATGGAAGGATGGGTGGCCCATCATCTATGTTTCATATACTACTGGGTCTTCTGGACGAAGCTATAATTCCTTTTTTATATCGACATTTGGATGGGGTCTTCGCTGCTTATGTTCGAATAAAGATTTCCTTTCAAGAACGGTTTGATAGCTAACAAGCTGATTAGTAATGAACTATGTGATAATCTAAAAGTTTATCCCTATGCAATGTTGTAATATCTGCTCACAAATTATTTTAACGGTGACATACAGCGAGTCATGGTTGAATGTAACTTAAAATGGTGGTTTCACTTTGATCTTTGTTTGTTGCAGAGTGCCGTCATTGGTCAGCTCAAAGTGAATGTCATTTGTCATTTACTCCTAATCCAATGGCGAACACATGTCGCATATATATGCACCTTAAGTTTATGTATCGAAGTAAAATTGCGACTGAAAGGTTAACATCTCGGTTCCTACTCTACTCGTTTTCGAAGGTGATCAAGACCATGCTTCTGACCTACTAATTAAACCCCCAGGAAAAACATTTGCATATCTATTCTTTAAAATCTGAGTTTTTCGTTTTAAAATATTACCCAGTGATTGATAGAAGGTTCCAAAAGTTTATTACGGAAATTTCATGAAAATTGGATGAAAAATGTCTACGTGATAAAGAGTTAAATTTGTACATGTTATTAGTAAATTATTTCTCTTTGCCCTACTCGCTTGGGCAAGTGTTTCGAAGATGCAACGTTTAAAACCTATCTGGCACTCGAGTTCGTTTGTGGCTCATTGAAATGTTTATGATACGATGACCGATTGACAGATGCCACCCACGGCAGACAGGTCAATATCATCATTCGGAACAGGTCAATATCCTCATTTGGAACAGACACGTTTGGCCATTATGCTAAAAATACTCCCCTTGTATTCTTACAGACAGGGCAAATATGCCATACTTACAGGGATGCTCTGGAAGAGAAATAGCGGCATAACTAGCATTGTTGGCAGGTAAAATGTAAGAATTGGGCAACTTTAAATGTTTGCAATTAGATTATGTTGGTAAATCATTCTCCTTGTTGCGGTATCTGGAGGATGGATACCACACAGCCACCAAGTGCCTGTTTTGCTGAAACAGGCAATGGATAAACAGAAATGAACATTGTATCTCGTGGATGGAATGCTTACTACGTATAGATATGTTATATTAACCGTTGTAATGGAACAATATATAGAAAGGTGTTGTCACTGTCAATCACCTTTCTCTTGTCATACTGCAGCTGTCTACGAATAATATCAATAATAAATTCCTTCTCCAAGCTTTGCCAAGGTCTGGGTAACTTTGGACAAGGAAAAAAACGTTGCCTTCACAAAAAGCTGGCTCCATATTGTAAATCTGTCTTGATTATAGGTATGTTATATTTTGTTTATTGATCGATAAATGAGAAAATACTGTTTTCTTTGTTGTTGTAGTAGTAGTTGTTGTTGGTGGTTTTTTGGTTATTTTTGTTTTGTTTCCTTTTGTGGAAATTTTGCATCAGGTTGTTGTTGGCCGTCTTCAAAGCATGTAGGAGAAGACCTTTATTGCACTCCAGCATACATTTACTCTCACACAGAATTACCGTGCTGTGTAGGTCGTTCTTAACTAAGCAGAAGTGATACATATTTCAACTGAGATATCGAGGTCGTTGCTCTGTCTAAAAATAAAGACATAGGCGGAAGTATGTTTATTAAAAATGACAACCGATTTGTGAATTAAGATCTCTAGACACTTGTACCTCATGACACTTTATTGCTTTTTCACAGCACACACAGAGAAATTACCGGTATATATTGATGACATTAATTTATCTTTCAGTAAGAAAGCAAAACAGACTGACAACACCCACTGGTTTTTCCGCATTATGCACATTTTTCGCCATAGTTGCTGATTTTTCGCCGTAGTTGCGAATTTATCGCAGATATGCTGAAGGGTAGTCTACGAGTGCCGATGTTGATTATCTTGTCAAAACTGCGTATTTTTTTCGAAACTTGTATTGAAAGCTTTCCAACTCAAAATATTTATAGTTTTTTAAAAACTGCATGCTGATGAACCAGTAACACCCCCCCCAAAAAAAATATTTGGTACCTTGATTTTTGCGTTATTTCTACCGATTTTCTTACCAAATTTCTAGATCTTTAGCTGTGGACAAAAATACGGACTTTTGCCAAAATGTCTGTGGTTACACAGGCAAACTGTAATTTCTAATATACGAAGAAGTGAATCAGTCACCACTTTTATGTAAACTCAGTGATAACTAAGTAAACTACTGCTCGTTTTGTTTTCAAAATATTAAAGAAACGAGATTACAGAAATGACCTCCAGCGTAAGTTTCAGTAAAATTTCTGCGCAAAAGATTTAAAAAGAGAAATCTATGTTGTTGTAGTCCTATATAGAACTCATTGTCACTGAACTTTGGCATATACAAGGCTAGTAACCCTGATTTTAACAAAATAACATATTTGAAGATAATTAAACTTTATTAAAGCAAAGGAAATAATATTCTCAAATAGGCACTATAAACAGTGCCTCCAAATTTTAACTCAATCGGAGCGTTCCATTACGTGCATTTTCTTTATCTTTTTTTTTTTTTTTAAGAACTCATATCTCATTTTGTAAAGTGTGGACTTGATCCCAATCCCATGTTTTTAAAATACTTTTTACAAAATTTACTGCGATGTCCAAAGTACAAAATACCTGATTTAAAACAAATTAATTTCCTTTAAAGAGTTTTTGTTGTTCATAAAATGTACATGTACCTTAGCGAGAATAGTGTGCTTTTATGTTCTGTTTATTCTAAAAATAGTCTTCAGTTTCGTGAGTGATGGAAGCGAGCAAGGTAAAATATAAAGAAAAAAAATACTTGCAGAAAATTCTGAAGAATAAAAGAATCTTGTTGGGACATATACATAATTTATATCTATATCAACCGCTCTAGTGGTTCTGTTGTTAAGGTTACGTATACAAGAACATAATCAGAAAACTTTTGTATGGTCTGTTAAAGGAAGTAATGAAATATTGATCGTAGGTAGCAAAAAAGACTATAATTGAGTCTATAAAGCAGTGATGAAAAATACACAAGATAAAGCATGGTTTTCCGGTGAGGAGGAGGAGGTAGAGTGAAAACATTGTAAGCACCGTTTAGTGCGTTGAGGTATAAAATGCAATCCTCAACACATACGCAGCAATATGAATAAAGAAAAGAGAGAAAATAACTTTGCACATAGAACAGTGTGATAAAACAGTTAAATCCTGAAAACAGTGATCAGAAAGGTTGATATATGCGTCTCATTGTGAGTTAATTGTATAATTAAAATGTCATCTCATATATATATATATATATATATATATATATATATATATATATATATATATATATATATATATATATACACACACACACACACACGCAACATTGTGTGTGCTTAATTACACGCACGATACGATGAACGATGAGCAAACAAAGTTGCTTATCTGGACTGTATTTAACGGCAGTAGAGTCATGGATGTCAAATCTAGACGGAGAAAGTTTTTATGTGATTTGCTTTGGAATTTGTTTTTCTTATTTTTGCAAAAACTTATATGTTTATGTTAGAGTGTATTTTATGATGTAGCAAGTGAAATCTCAAAGACATTGCCACATCCTTTTTTATTGTTTGTCTTTCTTCACACGCATGTATGTATGTATGTATGTATGTATGTATGTATGTATGTATGTATGTATTGTTACGACTCGATGATCTTAAACCAAGTAGCAATAGAGCGAAAACCTAAATATTTAGTAAAATTCAACGAATAATTTGTCCCTTTTGAATACAAAGTAAAAATTTAAAAAGAACTTACATTATTGTGAATTAAATCCCAAATCGTCTTAAGACATTCTATCACAAGTTCAAAGGTATCGACTATTCCGAATGAATTCCAGTGGTGTTCCTACTGAATTCCAATCTTGAATGTGCTGATGTACCAATAGCCTGGAATAGTTTTCATGAGCCAATAGTCTTGATGTATAACAATGATATAATCCAAAATGTCTCTAAATGAATTCAAAATAATCCAAAAATAGTGATTTAGTCATAAAGCCAAAGAGCACTTTGTAATTCCAATGAATAATTAAATAAATAAATCCTTTCAAAATAAATCTGAACGCAAATAAAGTTAAAGATAGGAATGAGTAATTATGATATCAACAACTTTAAAATAAAAACCTAAGACACAATAGGAGGACCAGGATGAGGGTCAAAAGTTCATTTCTAGAACATTCTAAGTTGTAAACTATCCTATATAGAGTCCCACAACTCTGTCATCTTAATGGAAATTTCCATCAAACTGTAAAAAAAATTCGTTCAGAGAAAATTCTAAGGTCAACATTAAGGCTGTATCTAGAACTCAAACCTAAGTAAACATGTTTACAAAAAATTACATTAGTAATGTAGGCCCAAACTCCTACCCTCAGTCAATCACTGAATACAAAATCAAATATGTATGTATGTATGTATGTATGTATGTATGTATGAAGTCTTGCGAACGACATCGAACTTTCTCGATACTTCTTTTTGAAGATTCGGAAATCGGCTTTGGAAAATGTTCTCTCCTTGACTAACGCCAATGTTGCGCGTTAGAGGCAGTGTCAAAAGTAATTGCTTGTATTGACTTGTGTCAATATGCCTGACTTTGCTGTCGGCAGTAATGTTGGAGCTATTGTAAAATGTGATTGCAGTGTATGCAGTGAAATATTTCCGCACAGTTCGAATAGGACCAAACCTTGAAAGGCAGATTTTACGAGGAATGGAAATTTCAGCAGCAGTTGTTGTTTGGAAACCGTGAAAGAAAATATAAATATATAGTGAACACAACACCAATAAGCAGCTGTCGAAAATAAGATTCGCGATTCGTAATCCTTCTCTTCCTGCTACCCCTCACCTCTTTCCTATTGCGCCGGAGTGGCACTTCCGAATGGGGTTAGGGGCCGCAAATACTTCCAAGGGTATGTAAACTATTGGTTGTGTATGCACTAGTTTGGGCCTACTTATGCCCTTCACACAGTGCCAACATATTAAAAGTATGTATGTAAATGTTACAATGGTTTATTCTCTTGTCAGTGGTTCAGTTTTACCTTTTCAAAGGGAAAACGTAATCAATGTAAAAATATAAAATTTAAACTAGTATTTATCTCATAATATTTGGAATGAAATGGGCATGAAAATTTCCATTCATCTAAACTCACTTTGTATCTGAAAACCGTTGGGACAATACAATTATCTTTAGAAAGTCCCAGAGACCAATAGAGGGCCCCTGTATTAATACGGTTTATTTGAAAGGCACCCAGAGCATCACATATTCGGGATTTATTCTTTACATGTTTGTTCCTAAAGAGTCCAATTTCATCCCAAAAGGAAAAATCTAGGACCATTTCCCTAGTATCCTTAAAAAATCTCCCGAACAAGAACACTTTTATAACGTTGTCTAATTTCATTCATTTTGATCGGTGTATATTGTAGATTGACTACAGCATTCAAAACTGCTAGTTATATCAGATCTTTGCATCCCAAATCGCGAAGTTGGCACATGAATTCATTGAAACGGAAGACGTTTTCAAGCTTCATTTTTTTATCTGTTAGCAACCTTAAAGATAAATTACACGTTGGATATATTTACTTCGGCGTTAAACAGTTCCATTTCGAATTAATATTTCACCCTTTGCCAATTTTCTGCAAGAACCCATTATTTAGATATTGATTTGGTACGGGGCCATCGAAACTTCTAGTTTTTGTTCAGACGTAATATTAGAAATGTAATTAGTGTATTGAATTTTATTTACTTGGAAGCGGATATATCTTCTTTCTTTTCCGACTGGCCAATTTGCTCGTCATTGATTGCCATCACTACTTGCAAATGATCTTGACAAGAGTTTCAACATAACACTAACACTAATGTCGTACGTTAGAAATTATTTATTATGATTGGGCAGTTAATAATGATAACGAAACATGAAACTGTCTTTGAATCAAAGTCTGGGAAAACGACAATCTGATAATAGAACACTTTATATTTGATACAAATATAACAAAAGATGACAAGAAACATTTAAGTGATACATGTTCTGTGCAACTAGAAAACAACAGCAATAATAAAAAACCTACAAAATATAAAGGTAAAAAAAATTAGAAGGAAACAAAGACATTTTAACACAAAGTTTTAAAACGGCCCGAGTTTCATTGGCTATTGTGTTGCTGTGTTTTGATGTTGTCACTAAACAATAACTGGCTGTTGCAAATATTTGAAGTTCACACATACTGTCGGTGGCAACGTTTATTTAATTTTATTTCGGCACAGCAGCACAATAAAGTTATTTAATGTCGAGGCAGTTGGTGCAAAGTGGCTTTCCCAAGGACACACCACGGAAGCAGACACGAGCTCATCATATGCCTACGTAGGATTCGAACCTGAACATTTTAAGTCAGAAGTCTGGCTTGCTAACCACTACACCACCACGGCCCTGCCTCTTGTATGACATGCAGGCCTTTATCGTCAAGTCGTGTAAGAAAATGCGGATGTAGTTTGTCGCCATTGAGAACTATATTCGAAACCACTTATGTTCACATGGCACATTATGGTGGCGGAAGAAGACAAAGCCACAATCGGAACCTCGTTGGTCATTTTTGTCGCATCATATGTGGTGTACTCAACAGAGGTGAATCAAATTTGTTGGCATTCCTACAACTACTTCCAAGGTTATTTCTTTACAGGACGGAAATGGCATAATGAGCGGTGGGGGCGCATGGCTGGGTACGTCACGAGATCTTTGGGTTGATATGATTTGTGCATATTGTCTGAATGCAGTTATCTATCAGTGAAATACTGACAGTAAGTCACATTTATCTTATGAAGACAAACTTTTCATCACAAAGAGAATCTTCATCAAGTCATCATTGATATTTGTGTCATTGATGAAAAAGTCTTGAAATTCATTATAAGAACAATTCCGACCATATATTCCCATATATTGCAAGCTTTTTGTGATAAATATGATTCTTGTTTGAATGAGATATTTGAAAGGATGGATGGATGGATGGATAATGGACCTAACCTGTAGTTATTGAACAAACAAGCAAAGCATATATATATCCAGTCAGACAGACAGACACAAAAAGAGATTCTGAGAGTTTTGTGCTCGACAAATAATTACTCAAATATGTCTACCACTCAGCCGAATATTTACGAGTAACAAAGCCTTCCATAAACCAACATTTCATGGTGGTAGATCATTTGAGAATATCTGACGTTTGTTGCAATGCTATATTTTCACTTCCGTGCATAGATCATGTTAAATCAGAAACCGAACAAAATAAGTATTTTAAATTATATTACACTGAACAACCATCATTCGCTCAAGTTTAGTATACTCCATCAATCGGAATGTAATCTAGAATGTAATTCGAAGCATTTGTTTGCATCAAGTATATGCCAACTTTGTCGGAAGTAAAGTTTTGTAAACATTCAATATGCATCAATACATAAATACACAAATTATTTCAGATATTTAATTAATTAAATCGGATTAAATTAGCATAAAATTATTGGGTCAATGTAAAATATTGGTGACTGACTGCTTTATTTGGGTTGCTGCTACGGAGAATCAAACATAATGCATGACAAACGTTGTGGTACTCGTCGAAGAATAATTAGATAGGGTTATTGGGGGCAATATAGTGAGTATGAAACCTAAAGGGTGATATCGTGTGTTCAGTGTGTCTGCACAATATATTATGCCAGTACCGTAAGCTGATTTCTGTCATTTTTTCCTCATAGATGATTGATGAGATGGGTTTTCTTTTCCTAAGTAGATTTAGTCAAAATCTTTGATCTTGGCATCTCACACAGAGTTATACATCGGAAAATAGACAAAAGACATGAATAGGAAGTACAATATTACTACACAATTATTGTATAAATCTTACCTAAGCATCGTAACCAATTAATTTGACAAAATGAAACCTATCAGGAGCAATTATACAGATTTACCTTGATGCTATGCATTTAACAAAGAAACAATGTCCGAAAAGAAAAAACAATTTTCGCTTTCGGTGACGAGATGCATCGAGGTATGGATAATATTTAAGTTTTACCGTAAACATTTAGGGCCTAATGCCATATAAAAAGAATCTGCTATGAGCAAGAATTCTTTGTTGAAATTCATTTTCACATTCAGCCTTCAAGATTTGCAATAGATCTATTGAGTGTATCATGTCTAACAACTGCACTATCTGCACTTCCAATCCAAAGATTTCATCTATACCAAAGTATTCCAAGAAATATCCAATAGAAAAGACATCTTTTCGAATATTTTCAATCTATTTGATGTCAACGTTTAACTTTTATTGGAAGATGCGAGCTATAAAATAACAATAAACCTAGATATATAATCAGCTCTCGGAGAAGATGGGTGTAGCTTTATGCACATTGGAATGTGCAACAAATCAACCGCTAACATTATTTCCACAGTCAAGATGTTACACTAACTAGCCGACCACACCCAAGGTTTAGTTCCAAGTAATAAACCTGAGTTTTATAAGAGGTAAGATTAGTTTACATTCTCGTTGGAACGAGCTTTCGTTCAAAAATTCCAGATTGAAAATATTCTTTGAAATTCAACTCAGTATAACAATGTGTGCTCTGTTTGTGACCATGTAACAGTTGTACAGTGCTTAGAGTGGACCTATACATTATCTGTTTAATATTTTATACGTCTCTTTAACCATTTTGACTTTGAGCAAAATAGTCATCACAAAATTCTTCTTTCTTCAAAGGGAAATATGTATCATTTGAATTTCGTTTAACAAATTTAAATGTTTAAAATCGTCATGGACATCGAAAGAGATCGTAATACTTAAAATTTTAATTTAACAAAGTAGCCTTCAAAATGTTTTCTGGGTCAGATTTAATCTCTTATAGGTCTTTTCGTTTTTTTTAAAGTCTGACGTCGTGTATTGAATAGTTCAGAATAATAACAAAACGCATATTTGATATCTGGGTGAGGAGGTCTGAATTAGATTATCGGTATTTCCCGGATAGATGTGTCAAATGTACTTGGGAAAACTACGAATTATTGACGGGCTGATCATTGTTCAGGTCTACTTGACATACAGTCTGGTTAGAAACTGGGATACCATATCCGTAAAGCGAACTCTCTACGAATGACTTTTATAAGTCCAAGTAACTTTTTGCATTAATAAATTAACAATGACGCATTTGTTGTTGTTTTTTAAATTCCGATCTGGTTTTCTCCGTTTGAGTGAATAATTAAATTGACTTCATGTTCAAATTCATTGCACTAGAGCCTTAAAATGCCTAAATTTCATATTATTCAAAATCTACATAAATCAAATTAAAAAGCTTTGTGACATAATAAATTTATACCTGTAATTGGTAAGGTTTGAAATCAATTACAGTACTTAAATTATCTGGCCTAAACCTGAACATATCTGGCAACGGATTCAAATGTTTGCAGTTTATAAACGAATCATTTTGGCGGAATTGCAGGTTTTCAGTAACAGTTGCGTACGAAAATGCCACAGAAGCAAGACATGGATTTACATTCAAACATAAATAAATTCATTAAGTGGGAAGCTGATCAGAGCATGCAGCAATACAGTGTACTATGGTTTTTAAACACAGGAATTCCATAAACATTCGATCTCCAATAGAAATTTGCAACATCGTATAGTGAATAAACCTTGCAGTTCACGCATTCCAAATATAGAAGTAAGGCCGCACTAAGTACGAACACATAAAACACGAGCGCACGAACAGAGTAAAGAGCGTTCCACATTCACTGCATGAAACTTACAAAGGTGGAGGGGGTCAAGACATATGTTCACTTTTATGATGACTTTGCAACTCTTGTTCATTTGAATAGGACCATGAAAACTGCACACGTTGATGTATATTTTCCTTTCGAAAAGCAGCCTGTATAATCTAGCTTTATTTTATTTGTTATATCGTATTTCTGTTTATGTTTAGAACCAGTCTATCTATAGAAATATCAATGGTTTCTATCCATGGAAAAATTAGAAGAACTTAATTTGTTATTTGTTTTAGATCTTTGCAGCATTAATATTATTGATATTGGCTACACAAAACTATAAGACGCAATATATTTTTGAATCAAAGTTTCGGTTTTAAACAAATATGTACCATTTACATTATGCTGGTGCTAAAATAATATGACACCGTTTAAAGATCTTTGGGGAGCTTTAGTATATTTCTAAATGGCGCACCAGTCTGCGTATCTATATGCTTTGCACAAGATGGACCATCGAAAGAATGATAATTATTAATCACTATCGTATTTATCAATCACTATCGTATTTATCATTATCACCACAATGACGACAACACACACACGCGCGCGCGCGCGCGGGAAAACAGAAAGGACAGCCAAACATTTTGAAGATTGCTTGAACAACATGAAACCACGTGTATTTGATTTTGATCATTAACATTCCTATATTTCCTCTGTTGGTTTAATGTTATCCTATAACTATGCAATTCAAAGCTAACATTTATCTAGTTTGGAGTTATATTTGTGATTCTTTTAAAGGTGGAGAATTGAATCTTTCTAATGATAAATGTATTCAGACTTGACCTTTTTAAGTTTTGAATTCGTTTGATTTTTGCTTTGTTACATTAGTGTTTTGCGTACACACCCCCCAACTTGGGACTGCAAATCCGGATAGATTTGTCATTTTCTTATTTGTGGAAAACCGCAAAAAGGAGTACAAGTCAATCTAGAAAGACTTTAAAAACTTCTCTGTATTTCACAGACATATCTTCTGCGTGTAGGTCCTAATACAAACTATGGAATTTCGGACAAACGTATCAAGCACACAGGAGTTTTGGATTACTGAAACAATATCTTGTAGTACATGTGAAATTGGAGTTTTTGTGCAATTTTTTAAATAAGTGTTTCGTTTGCATATCTTGCCAAAGCAAATATATGGCACAGGTGCTCCACGCAACCCAAAAAATAAAACCATTTTGAAGTAAGACTTTAAAAAATGGGGCTTTGAGAGGCATTACGCGTGAATGACGATTGTATCACATCGTAAATGGTAGGAAAATTAATGCTGGTTTTATGCGTACCATGCGAAAGTTGCAGTACATACAAAAATGGATTGCTAGATTTGAAATGATGGGGGCCCAGAAGTATTAGAGCCGTCCACCGTCTTTAGCAATACCAAAACAACCATAAACATTTTAATCTAGAAGATTCTGTTGCCTTTATTTTCCAAGGAAATTTAAACATTAACAAAGTTGCCTATTATTTAAATGCAAGCGATCAAGCATTTGTGACTAGAAGAAGAAAAAGACTTGGCCCATAAAAGACTTTCTTACCCCGAGAAAAAGCAAACCAAACCTAACAAGCAAATGAATTCACATAGAAGATCTGATTCGTTTAATGCAAATGAAAAGTAACAAATAGCTCGTTTGGATACCTTATAGAGAAATAAAAAAACCTCAAGAAAATAATTCCCTTTAAGAAGTAAAGAGTTCCCATGATGTACCTTGCAATATACGCCTTATTTTGACATCTTTTTCAAAATACGAAACAGTCTCTTTTGTTCCATATGTACATCATATGATCTTCTTTTTCACAGAGGTACAATATAATTATAACAATTGTGAATTAGTGTGGATTATATGTTACTTGGTGATTTCTTTCATTATTAATGCTATTGCTACATTCTTTTCATTTCATACTGTTTCTTACATTAATGCACCAGAAAAGCACTACAATGAAAGTGCCACACTTTATCGTCGAAAGATTGCAGGCAATAGTTTTCGAAAATGCAATTGAGGCATACCATTAATGAGGACATGCTATAAGTCTTAATATTGAAAATACGTTTCTCAACATTTTTAATTTCCTTATCAGAAAAATATCAAATGAAAATGGAAAAATCATTTAACGTTTTCATGGTAGAATATATACTAAGAGAAGATAAAATGTTTCTAAAGCCAACGAGTTTAACTTACGAATTGGCATGATTAAAACCATAATTAAAAAGTGAAAATATTGCTATAGTAATAATGCTTTTAATGAGGGATACATTTTGCAATGTGTATGTGCGTGCATATATGGGACTACGTTCCACATGTCGTCTATTTGTGCAGGATGGAAATTGTTGGTAGTGTCTTTGACTGATGAAAATCTGACCATTTGTTTCGGTGAATATACCATAATCTTAACTGACAGCAAATACGATAGCACATTCTAGATGTAAATTCTCTCTTTCAATACTAACTGTAATTTGGTTCATTAATCGTACTCAGTAAGTCTAATCTTGAATCTGTATTCATGACGGAAACGACAAATAACTGATTCCAGACAAGTGTATGACCTAACCAAAAGTGACTGCAAACAGATATATGACCGAAGCAACTTATTCCACACAAAAAATGTATGTCGTGAACATAACTGATTCTATATAAGTGTATGTCCTAAACATACATGATTGCACACAAGTGTACGACCCAAACATAATTAATTCCATACATGTATGACCGAAACAAAACAGATTCTACACAAGTGTAAGATATAAACATAACTGATTCCACAAAAATGAATGGCCTATTGTTTCCTAAACATAACTGTTTCCACATAAGTGTATGACCTAAACATAACTTATACCACACAAAAGTTAATGGTATATTATTTCCCAAACATAACTAATTCTACAAAAGTGTATGGCTTAAACATAACCGATTCCACAAAAGTGTATGTCCTAACAATTAAAATTGTATTGTTAAATGAAATAAATGGAAAACTTTCACTGCAACAATTAGAAAAGCATCTTAAAAACCCATCCAAACATATCGAAGTTTGGCAAACTTTAACTTTAGTACATGTAACATGGAGTATTGGGGAACATTTTCAATCCTAAACTAGACCTTCTTGGTTTCCATGAAATTTGCTTTAAACAGAACATTTGCAACATTTAGTCCTTGTAAAAGGAAAGGTTAAACATGTATGATGTTACTTATATCATGCATTTGTAGGTCCCTGGTTGTACCGTTGTACGGCTTGTCGAAATAACAGGAATTCTCAATTGGTACTCCCCTCATAAAGTACTTTCCGACCGCTGTATCAATTTCTTCCAATAAATGTACCTGAATCGTGTAAAATCTAAGACCAGCCTTTTCTACAATAAAGTTTGTGACCTTCAGAAAACCCCACAACCCCTCCACACAACAAAGAACAAACAAACCAAACATCCCGTCAAAACCAAAAGAAAACCGAAGTAAAACAAATTTGACATAAGAAAATTATAAAAGCTCAAAATGTATTTTGGAGGATATTTGTGAATGTATTGCTATTTGTGAATGAATTACAGTGTTGCAACTTCTTATCCGTATAAATATGACATAATGCAACTAATAATCAAGAATGGTATCAGTGACGTCCTGTCTGAAAAATGATTAATATTTAATCAGTAATCGTTTTTCGTGTCTTCGAGTGGGTGGTTTTGCTATGTATTTATCGTTAGATCTCTGCTAGGTCTTATAAAGTAAACATCTATTTTATCGTATATTTTGTGAGAAACATTGTCATAACAGGCAGGGCAATATTATTATCAATTTGTTATATCTTTTGTTAGACACTAGGTAATTGCTACAATCGGAATTTCAACACATGACTGGAGTTAATAATCACGAAAAAGAGTGACTAAGAATTTCAACACAGGACTGGAGTTAATAATCAAGTAAAAGATCGAGAATTTCAACACAGGGCTGGAGGTAATAATCAAATAAAAAGTGTGAAAGTAGAAAGAATGCGGCTTCAACACAGGACTGGCGTTAATAAATGAGTAAAATGAGTGACTGAGAATTTAAACATAGGACTAGAGTTATTGAAGTAAAAAGAATGAGAATTTCAACAAAGAACCGGAGTTAATAATCAAGTAAATAGATGACCGAATTTCAACACAAAACTGGAGAAAATCGCCAAATTAATGTGTGTTTTCACAATCAACAGAAAGAACGCTAAATCCTATTTTAGTATGGATAAATCAGCGGTTGGTTGCGGGTTAACCCATAATATATTTTGCACGAGCAAATATATATTCAATTGTGTACTCAACTAAGATTTAGCTTTGTCTGAATATGACGAAGTCATGTAGCGTTAGCATGTTTGTCTCTTTATTTATCGTCATGACGCCTTCAATGCGAATGTACAAACGGGTCCACACTGTTCTTATAAACTTGAGTTGAGTCTATCTTTAAGGGGCTCATTTATATGTTTTCTTCCGTGCTTTCTAAAATATGTAGAGACTTTGTATGCACGGCATCAGTAAGATATTAAATTTCTGCTGTTAAAAGATATTCCCTTATGTTCCTTTGAACACCAGAATTCAAATTATGCCGATTTAGAATTTAAGAAAATAAACGTCTGCAGCATTAAATATATACAATCAGACAAAATATAATGTGAAGCGCAATCCGAATCTTGGTAATGGATTCCCTGCTGTAATTGCTGTTACAAAATAGCACACTTCCTCAAAGCTCATACTCGTTCAGAATATACAGCTGGCAGAAGGCTGTTTAGACTCCTTGTACATATGAGTACATCGTTATGGCGCGACAATACACAAACACATCGATTAGATCATATATTATATCCATTATCATAAATAAAATCAACAAAAAACTCTGCATAAAAGTCCTTATTATATGCGTAATAAACATTAGTTAACGTTGGTAATACCAGTCACTAGCCAGAAGTACTGAGCTTATTTAAATAAAATGTATTCAAGGTTGCCTGATATGGTAAACACTTGCCAGCATTCGATAAACTACTTATAGTTACGGCTAAATATAAATGGCAATAGAAACTTCGTTAGCTGAATATGTAAAAATAAAAAAGGGCCGCTAGTGACTCTAATCCTTTCTACCTGACACCAACACTGGATAATCAATGGATCTAGTTCTAATCGAAAGAAAGATACATCTATTAACCAAACTTAACAATCTCTGAATATATTTAAATAAATTGCTAAGAAAAAGTATGATTTACAGAAATGCTGTAAATGGACCGGCTTGTCGTTGCTGTTTGTACGAGAGAGAGAGAGAGAGAGAGAGAGAGAGAGAGAGAGAGAGAGAGAGAGAGAGAGAGATATGCTACAATGGCTCAGGCAACAGCTTCCCTGTCGAATAATCAGTGCGAAGTTATCCACTGCTAATAGCATTATTTTCTCCTGTACTATGAATTAAATGAAACACAGGCGACACCATAAAAGATTTATATTCTTATTTTCAGATATTATCCGAGATCGATACCCCCTGGCAAAAATTATGATGTACACTACTTTCAATTTTACTCGCCACCATGACAACAACATCGAACCATGCAATTCACAACTATAATCAAAGACGAAATTTTTTCTGGCTCCACTTTTCATAATGGGGGTATCTCCAATTTTTATAGATGTATTGCGTTATTTTTCCTAATATCAGTAAATCGTTGTCGGTTGGTTTGCTTGCTTGACAGTCGACCATCTTTAATAACCTAGTCAAGTTCATTGCTGAATGAGAATCATCCCATCTACTCGTGCGCATCCATAATAGCAAAGTAGCGTGTAGCACGGTGCTCAGGTTTTGTGAAATACACGTAAAATGATTGGAAAAATGTTGAAATATTTTTTTATTTCAATTGTATTCTTCCTTTTGCATGACAAAACGATTAATGTGCTTGTTTTTAGTATATAATGAAGATAAGTTTTAGACTGAGTATTTAAAAATACCCACTGGGCTCCCGTTCATGTGGCGTCGAAAATACTTCCTGCGCCGAATGACCTTGGGTCCAAACTGTCCAATGGTCAGTTAATAACCTATATGTGCTATATCAGGCAGTTCAGATTCTCGTCATTGCGAGATTATCTGTATGCTGTGACGTTTGCTTTGTGCTACCATGTAACATCGTCAGCCCTACTTTCCATATCTGCAACTATATAATCCCTTATATTTTTCCGCCATATGAACTTGATTCCCATTTAGTAGATAGGCAAGTATTTACATCCACAGTCAAGTTTGTTGCAGATATTGATGGTGATATGAGTAATACATACAATAAAACAAATCCATTGCATGTGCAAACATCCAATAAATGCTAAAGATAGATACTTACATATATTTATACACACATTCTTATGCACACTCATACATGCGTTTATACACGTACACATTAGCTACGTATTAAAGTGTTCTGTTCATCTTTGAAGTATCTTTTGTATGTCAGCGAGCAGCGTGGCACTGTCAGCACTCAGTACTTAAGATGTTCCTGATGAATGTGGATCACAGATTGTCTACAAAAAAACATCCTCAAACGAAAGTCATCTATGAGCGAAGAGGCAACTGATCGACTTTCCCAAATGCAAATCAACATATCACTTGCTGAACCGCTAGAGCTGACTGAAACTGAAAGTAATTCACCTGCTGTCAAATGGCACAGCACCTGGAGCAGATACTTTACCAACAGAAGTCTACAAATCCGAAGGCTCACGCATGGCACAGAAACTGACTATTCCCTGAATACAAAATCTTAGTCTGACACGCAACGCGGTATGGGCCATTTCTCTTCAGCTTGTGACAATTTCGGTCTCACAATTGGTACCAAGGAGACAGAGGTGATGGACCATCCTATACCAGGAAATGTACATCCTACCATCACTGTATAACAATGTGCATGTAAAATAAGGAACTTGATCTCAAATATGATGTACCGATCCTTGTAGACATATATTGATCTAAAGATTTATGCATCTTTATATGCATACGTACATGCATGCATGGATGAATATATGTATTTGGTATGAATCTCTGGTTATTAGTCATTTGCAGCATGTGATTGATCAAAATGCTCTACATGTTCAGGCATTGAATTGATGTTGTTGTTCTTGTTGTTGTTGTATGTTCAGGCACTGAATTCATATAATTCCTCAAAGTCTTAATATACTGCTGGATAGCACTCAATCTTTGGAATTATCTCAAACAAAATCATAATACTAAAGCAAGCAATTGAATTATATAAGGACAGTTTCACAATCTGCTGGACAAAATAACTTTTGGATATACACTGAGCCAGAATCTGAACAATGAAAAAATCAATAATTCAATACTGATGAGATTCCAATGGATTTGGAGGATTATGCTTCTGTACTTATTCAAGAAATGACAATTATTTTAGTGAAAGATCCTGACGTTACATTGTTGGATTAGAACAAAAAATAAATGAACCAGATATTGCCATAAAAAAATCAAATAACACTAGAATATTTCTATCAGAAACACACTAATGTATTAGTCCTCTGATTCTGTTCCATGAATGTAGCTAAGGTGATATCTGTGTTTTATAATTTAACAGTTGGCACGAATTGTTCCTTCCTTTTCTCCTCAGGGAGTATTTTGCACATAACAGAAGATATTCTACTCTTTTGATTTTTGTCTTAGATGACTGTTTAGAGGAAGTAATACAACAATATCAAGAGATAATACTTATCAACTGTTCTGTGAAAGATATCATGGAAATGATGAAATATCAACAATCAATAATATGATATGACTCAGTGAAAGGCATATAGAAGGAAACACGAGGATATAATATGCTGAAGAGCACAAAAGGAGGGCTCTGTATCAGCTTAACTTGTCAGGTGTATCCTCTATAATAACAGAAGTATATTCCTTTAGTGCAATCAACCAGCTATGTATGGCTATATTTCATTAACTATAACAGTCTGCATGTAACATAACGATCTTGATCTCACATATGATGTGCCGATATTTGTATACATGCATTCATCTAAAGATTTATTTGTCTTTATGTGCATACGAACATGCATGAATGGATGAATATATGTATTTGGTATGAGTTTCTGGTTATTAGCCATCTGCAGGATGTGAATGATGAAAATGCACTATGTGTTCAGGTACTGAATTCATATATGTCCTCAAACTCTTAATATACTGCTGGATAGCACTGAATATTTTGAATTATCTCAAAGAAAATTAGAAGACTAAAGGAAGCAATTGAATTATGTAAGGAACGTTTCACATTTTGCTGGACAAAACATAACGTTTGGATATGTCTGAGCCAGAATCTTAACAATGAAAAAATCAATAATTCAATACTGATGAGATTCCAATGGATTTGGAGAATGATGTTTTCTGGACATATTCACGAGATGACTATTATTTTAGCGAATGATACTGACGTTACATTGTTGGATTAGAACAAAAAATAAATGAACCAGATATTGCCATACAAATGAAAATCAAATAACACTAGAATATTTCTATCAGAGACATCTCTAATGTATTAGTCGTCTGATTCTGTTCCATGAATTTAGCTAAGGTTATATCTGTGTTTTCTACATGAACAGCTTGCACGTGGTTTTCCTTCCAGCTTTCCTCAGGGATTATTTTGCACCCAAAATAAGATTTTCTACTCTTTTTTTCTGTCTTCTAGACGACTGTTTAGAGGAAGTAATATAACTATATCAAGAGATAATACTTACGATCTGTTTTGTGAAAGATATCATGAAAAAGAAGAAATATCGAAAATCAGTAATATGATATGACTCAGTGAAAGGGGTATAGAGGGGAACACAAGGATATAATATGCTGTAGATTCCGAATGCTTTAGGGTTTGAATTTAGGGCTTGGTATCAACTTAACTTGTCAGGTACATCCTCTATAATAACTGAAGTATATTCCTTTAATGCAATCTGCCACCTATGTATGGCTATATTTCATTAACTTGTAATAGCAACAGACTGAGCAGGAAATAAGGTATTTTATTTTGCTTCTTAATCAATCGACTTTCCCACAAGGTTACCTAAATAATACTCACCAAGTGGTCTATTTCCCCTCTTCCTATCTTCCATCTTCTTCTCTTTTGTGCTTTGAGA
>JAECUM010040500.1:0-13005 GCA_016617855.1 Megalonaias nervosa | reverse complement strand
TGAATGCTTCTCTGCTAGTATTACACCTGTATCACAAAGGAAAGAATCGTTAGGCTATGAATGCATCTCTGTTAGTATTATACCCGTATCACAAAGGAAAGAATCACATTAGACTATGAATGCATCTTTATTAGTATTACACCCATACCACAAAGGAAAGAATCATTAGGCTATGAATGCATCTTTGTTAGTATTACACCCGTATCACAAAGGAAGGAATCATTAGGCTATGAATGCATCTCTGTTAGTATTACACCCGTATCACAAAAGGAAAGAATCGTTAGGCTATGAATGCATCTCTGTTAGTACTACACCCGTATCACAAAGGAAAGAATCATTAGGCTATGAATGCTTCTCTGTTAGTATTACACCTGTATCACAAAGGAAAGAATCGTTAGGCTATGAATGCATCTCTGTTAGTATTACACCTGTACTACAAAGGAAACAATCGTTAGGTTATGAATGCATCTCTATTAGTCTTACAAAGGAAAGAATCGTTAGGTTATGAATGCATCTCTATTAGTCTTACAAAGGAAAGAATCAATAGGCTATAGATTAACCTCTATTAATATTACACCCGTACCACAAAGGAAAGAATCATTAGGCCATAAATGAATATAGACTATGAATGAATCTCTATTAATAATACACCCCCATACCACAAAAGAAAGAATAATTAAGCAAGAATAATTAAGCTATGAATGTATCTTGATTAGTAAAACACACTTTCCGCAAACTTTGTACAAATTCTCACACTTGGGGATTAATGGTGTGCAGTACCTCCAGTTAATTAGTTTCAAGTAGCATATTTAAAAGTCATCTCTGCTCAGTATACATTTAAAAAAAAAACAAACAGTTAACCCATAAAGTGCTTGTCTTTTCTCCAGTAAGTAACTCTTTTCACGTTTAGGTACTTCACCTTGACATGAATGGATTTTAAACTAAATTTGATTGGCTCAATATGCTCTGGAACAATCATTCTGTTGTAGTGTAAAACCTACATCAATAAAAGTTGACAAATATGAGTTTAAAATATGGGTTACCTGGGAAACACAAAATAGCTGATTCCCAGCCTAGTTTGTCTTAAGGTAATTGTATTCAGCAAATGCTTGTTGATGATGACAATGATTTCTAAAGCTTTGAAGTATATTAGATTATTGTAGCTGGGAAAGTGCTAATGGAAATACCATTGGGTGACTTATAACTCAAGGTAATGTTGAATACAAATTCATTGTACATGATGGATGGACAAAAACAGATGGTATGCCTGTCATCTGAAAGGGTAGAATGCCAAGCCTAACTAAAATATAGGAAGTTTAAAAATAGAGTTTAATTTTCATTTTGTTTCTCAAACAATTTAGTCAAGCAGAATCTTGTGCTGCAAAACACTAAGGCTTAAGAATCCCACATGAAATTTAAAAAATATATATTCTTCAAAATGCATGAACAAGAATATGAAATTGTTGGACCTAAAATCCTAATACAGCATTATGGAACAGTTATGAAAGCTGTGTCATATTAGTCAACAAAGCACTGCTTCAAGAAAGTCAAATGTCGTCAGAGCTCATGTTAGTAAAAATTCTTATTTTAGAGTAGAGATATCTCAGTGACAACACCTCAAATAAATGGAATGCTGTACATAACAAGCATATAGTCCTGTTTACCTGGATAAGCTAACTAATGTGCATATGCCCCTTCAGACAGCAGACTGTGAAAGCAGGTTCTCAGCAAAGAGCAATACTTTTGTATAGATAAGGAATAGATTTAGCTCAGAAAACTATCCAAGGTTAATGCTTGAACATCTAGAAGCAAAATCTTTAACATACATTGATTTATTAGCTCACTAACAGAGTGGAGCATGAAGAATAAACAATGGATTCTGAAGAGTTATGTAAATGTTAAACTACGTCCTTTTCCTCCTCCACCCTTTTCATTTCTACACTCCCTTTTTTCAGTGGCAAAGGGCAACTTCCCCCATTAACTATAATGCTCACATCATCTCTGAAAGAAGGTCACTGTGACATACATTTAAAATTTTGCTGTATTACGTTGAGATTGTTCATACTACTATACCAAGATTAATGCAGCTTATGGAATTATCTTGGCGGGCATTATTCCCTATCAAATATTTCTACTCTGAATGGCTGGTCATATTAACATGGAGTTTTCCCTGAAGATTTCTTTGATGTATACTGTGTAGCTGGTTATACATGTAATATGATCATTGGAATGGCCAATTGGAAAATCTTGCTATCACAGTTCCTTCTGAATGACAATTTGTATTCAAATGAGATTTTTGCCAGAAACTTCTGATGATGTCTAGACCCATAAGTAAAAAGTGTGCCACTTGAACATTGAATGTGACCATCACGCTAGCCATCTTACAAATCTTGGTATTATTGTTCTTTCTCATTGGATGGTCATACCGAGCATGCAGTATTTACTAAATGATTTCCTATAAGACCTAGTTTGTCAGAAATATAATTGGGGTCACTTAAAAATTCAGTATTGGAAACTGTGGCCAGTTTTAAATTCTAGTTATCACTGATCTTGAATGAATTATCGTAAGAGCATGAGATTTTCACTGAAAAACATCTGAAGATTTCTAGTTGTTTGTAACTTTAAACATTGCTTATTTGGCCTCTAATATCCTGGTTTTGCCACTCCTCTTACATGGGTGGTCATATTCACATTGTACATTTTTCTGAAATATTATTACAGCATCATGTTGGTCCTAAATTAAAAGGGTACCATTTTTGTTTTCCAAAATCGCCATCTTGAAAATGGTGCTGTTGCTAATTGTCTTAAATAGAAAGTCTTATGAACGTGGGTTTTCACAAGAAGATTTCTAAGGTGTCTAGTTGGACTTGAACAAAAATGATGCAATCAACCCTCAAAATGGCCACCATGGTGACCATCTTAAAACTATTGCTATTACTTCTTCCAAATGGAAAGTCATGATCAGCATGACATTTTCATCAAAGGGTTATTATGTTACTTGATAATTCCTAAGTGAAAATGGTACAATCTTACATTCAGTATAGATGCTACAATGGTCATCTTGGAAATAGTTTTGTCAGTGATGTCAACGTGGTTCTTAATTAAACTTGCTATAATCTGATGTTCATGAAGGCCACCACAGTGTTGTTATCATTTAAGAATATCAGAGATGGTTTCAACACTAGCTGTTTAACAGGAAGAAATGGTATTTTTGAATTCATGGAAATTATTTTCAGCCAGTAGAGCATGAATTTCATCTTGGGACTCATTTTACTCACTAAATAAGAATTCATTGATTCATCAATGAGCAGATATTTAAATTCGAAATTTTCTGAATTTGTTAACATATCAGACAAATACTTTATGTATTTGAATCATGACCCCATGGATTTAACAACAATAATGCTTGACAAGGATTTATATTTGTGTGATCAAATTAACAACATTTTTTGTGGCTTTATGTCTGTATGATCATCCAACAGATAACACTAACTAACATGGCTTTATATCTGCGATCTGTTACCACTAACAATACTTGGCATGGCCTTATATATATGTGTGATCAATCATTTTTCAGCTTATTGCACAAAACGTTTGCACTTGTAACTTTTCTTGTCACATTTTCATCTTGTCTCATTCTTTTCCAACAAGATCTTTATTGTTTTGTCCTAGCAATATCTATTGGATTTCATGAGTTGCCTCCCTTAGTATAGAATGCAAACAAACCAATAGCATGTAAGAGCATACCAGAGAGACGCTATTACAGGTGTATTTGCTTATTTATGAATCCATTTAAGTTATGTGTAGACGGGCTAGCGAAGATGGCCTGTCCTTAATGTTATCCATAGTTCAAATGATGCCATAGAGTCGGCCTGTCCTTGACATTATTTATAGTTCAGTATGATGCCATAGAGGAGGCCTGTCCTTAACATTTTATTTATAGTTCAATATGATGCCATAGAGGAGGCCTGTCCTTAACATTTTATTTATAGTTCAATATGATGCCATAGAGGAGGTCTGTCCTTAATGTTATTTATGGTTCAATATGATGGCATAGAGGACGGATGTCCTTAATGTTATTTATGGTTCAATATGATGGCATAGAGGAGGTCTGTCCTTAATGTTATTTATGGTTCAATATGATGGCATAGAGGAGGTCAGTCCTTAATGTTATTTATGGTTCAATATGATGGCATAGAGGAGGTCTGTCCTTAATGTTATTTATGGTTCAATATGATGGCATAGAGGATGGATGTCCTTAATGTTATTTATGGTTCAGTATGATGGCATAGAGGACGGATGTCCTTAATGTTATTTATGGTTCAATATGATGGCATAGAGGACGGATGTCCTTAATGTTATCCATAGTTTAAATGATGGCTGAATTGATCAAGCCATCCATGTCAGTTTACTTGGATATTGGCAAGGTCATCAATGTTTGCATGTAGCATATACATCCATGATCATGACACATGACTAAGGTGATGAAGCCAAACTGTTAATATCACTTGGACATTGGCAAGGTCATTGTTGTATCATGTAGCATACACATCCAGGATGTATGACACATGACTGACATGATCCATCCACACTGTAAGCTCACTTGGATATTGGTAAGGTCATCAATGGCACATTTAGGAAGCATGACACATGACTGAAGTGATCAAGAGAAACAATAACTTCTCTTGCAAAGTCATCAATATAGCTTCTAGCATACATATTAAGGATACATGTACATGACTAAGATGATCAAATCAAGCTATAACTAATTTTGATATTGACAAGGTCATAAGTGTAGCCTGTAGCATATACATCCAGGATATATGACACACAAAAATGATATCAAAGAGAAACTGTTAGTTCACTTGGATATTTGCAAGGTCAAGTAAGGATACCTATATCTTCTTATACGGTGAATATATAATATAACAATGGTGTCACAAAATGCAGTTTCAAGCAGATGAATATAATCTTTATAAATTCAATAAACCAATCAAACTAAAGGCTTTGTCAACTTGTAATTGCAGGTGATTTCTCGCATAGAGGTGGAAAAAATGAGCAAGGAAGGAACTCTCCGAATAGAAAAAAGTGAAGAACTGGATTTGTTTCTGAGATTTCTGCATGAAACAGGCATAATCATCTACTTCAGGTGAGGTTAGAATGGTTAATGCTTTAACAGTCCTGTATTGTAGATGGTGCATTGCATCCATGTTTCTAACAATGTATTCTATTTTCATACTGACAAAAACGTTTCAGATTCAGCCATTGAACGCAGTTTAATGACACATCAGCACCATCTTAACTATATAGTTCCGAGAAAGTTTAGGCTGGGGAAAGACATGCAACATAAAGATGATGGCAAAAATAACCTGTGAGTGTCCAAAGAAAAAGGATGCTGGTTACCTCAACCAGTCATGTTGCTTAACTCCTTTGGAATTTGATCAGCTAGCTCTATACACATAAAAATGTCTGTGGATAACAGTGATGATGCACCCATAATCTCAGCATCAGTTGCTTGCACAGTATTTGACTCTGTATTACTGTCCTGTAAATACTTATTTACATTGTTGTTAAAGTAGTTGTTAAGCTTTTAGTAACCTTGGTGGAGCGCATATTCCCGATAATACTATTAAAGCAAATTTTGTAGCTCTTTTTGCTTTTTGAAATTCCAAGGTTTATAGCTGTAAACATACAATTCCCATCAACTCATACAAATTTCAGTTTTGTTGGGCATGAGGATTTCTTATGTAAATTATACTTTGGTCTCTTCATAAAAGTTATTTGCATTTTCCTGCAGCAGTGTTTGCTTTGTTTTTCTGTAGGAGGATTGAAGACTGGGTTTTTCATTCTGATATTATGAATATTTTTGTCTTCCTAATCCTTGCGTACCTGGGGCCTCTTTGGAAGGCTTGTTGGCAATCTTTTTAAATGTTTACTAGTTTGTCTTTTAAGAACTTTTCTGTTTAATTAGTACTTTCAATAAAATAAAGTACTTTCAATAAAATAAATAAACTAAACTAAATTTAACACATGATAATAGAAACTAACAAGTTGGGACACTCATATTTCTTCCAAGTGAGAACTTTAGATAGTTATATTTCCACATTTTATATTCTAATTATATATAAAATCCAAACAAATTATTAAAAATCTCCTTATTGAAGAAAGGGCATTCATATAATTTTTCTTAATATGGTAGGTTCTAAAATAAATTTTTATTTTAATGTAGTTGGTTTTAAAAACAAATATATTATTCCTCTTTCAAGAGGAATTTGTTCTTTTTTAAATTCTTAAAATAAGTTAATATCTGTTTTTGTTAATTTAGTTTTGCTATTTGGTCTAAGGTTATAAAAGGTATAATTGGAGTGTGGAAAGAATTACCTAGCCAATTCTTTCCCCAGGGGGAAACCATTCAGCTAGACAAGGAAAGAATTGGCTAGCCAATTGTTTTGGAGGTGGGGGAATAAATCACCTAGCCAATTCTTTCCCTCATGGGGAAACTTTCCACTGGAGGTGGAAAGAATTGGCTAGCCATTTCTTTCCCTCGGGGGAAAAAAATATGCTTGCTGATTATTTCCGCAGAAAAATTGGCTTGCCAATTCTTTCTCCGGGGAAACTTTCAGAGGGGGATAAATTTGATTACTGGACTGATAAGCTACTGAGTATGTTTATTTTATATCCCGTCTATGGGTAAAGTTAGGTATTAAAATAATTCATAAAGATTTCATGAACATTAATGGATGGGTGAGCTTCGCATTATTATTCATATGATCCTGTTAATCTGAATGCCAACATATTTGAGATAATAGAAGAGTAGAAAATAGTAAGTAAATTAAATTTAATATGATCAGGTAATGAAAACATAATTGGAGATTTTAGTTCTTTCCATTATTGCATTTTAACAGTCTATTTTAGTCAAAAATAATGTGTTTTGCAGCCTCCTTTTTTATTGCCATAAACGTCATCCCTCAGTGCACCTCTTCTTTGTTTACCTGCCTCTTGTCCAAATATTCTGATAATTATTTGCACAAAGAAAGACTCAGAATGCAGCCAGTAACATTATATATATATATATATATATATATATATATATATATATATATATATAGCATGGTCTAATCACATTATGCAATAGATATTGGACTAGCCTGATCTAATCACATTATACAGTATATACTGGTATTGTTCTAGCTTTGTACTGTATAATCACATTGTACAGAAATATATTTGTCTTGTTGTATGTTGCCATGGAAACAAATTGTAGCATATGAAACTATGTTGGTATACATATTATGAAAAGTCAGAGTCTTTATATAAGCACTAAGTGAGGGATATGATATTTCTAGATGTCCCATTTTATTGTACGTGTTCATATGCGTTATGTTTTATTTCAAGCCATTCCATATATTCAGCACAATTGCTCACAAAGCATTTAAAATTGATATTTCGCATTTTTAGCTTTCAATAAGATTATCTTATTTTCCTACTGAAAGTTTCAAATTTAGCCACTAAGAGGAAAAAACTAATCATCTAAAAAATGTTCTGAGAAATTTGTTGGTTGATCCAGGCTTCTTTGGGCAACTGAACCGACAGCCCAGGTCATAAGTCTCATGTATTAACCACTAAGCTACTGCAGCCCCCATAGATACAGTTCTCGGTGGTGTCCATGTTATGAATCACAGGGTCTGCACAGAATATCTCCCCTTGTAATGCCAGGTAGTTGTATGTACTCTAAGGAAGGGGCTATGAGCAGTTTAATGTTGTGAATATGTTGTGAATAATGCAGGAAGAGATCCAGGGTGCAGTGCTGATTATATACATGAGAGAGAGTCTGTGAAAGAAAATTAATAACTCTAACATGGACATTGCAGTTTGGGCTGAACAAAGCCACACCCTCTGTAAGCATCATCTTTCCTCCCACTATTGCCACAAAATACTGCAAACTTTGTTAAATGGCTTCCACCAGACAGTTGCCCATATCACCAGGCCCAAACGATGGCACTTAATGCAAAACATTAATAGAGAACAGAACAACAATGTGTTTCAAGCTTCTCTTGCCTTTGACTGTGAATTTGCATTCAAACGTTGTCATATGAAAACCACATGAATGTAATATCAAACCCTCTTTGGCCTCTTGTTGGGTCTGTTAGGACTGCATTTAAAAAGTCCACATATAGGAAAATTTCAACAACAAAATTTGAACATTCAGAAACTATGCTGTGTCTGTTAGGACTGCATTTCAAAAGATATATATATATATATATATATATATATACATACACCTACCCAAATCTTAAAACCAGTGCAACAGGAAGCAATTTTTTTTGGCCAAACATAAAACAAGTCATTGCTTGATTCCAAATCCTGCATTAAACTGCTACTTGTATGCAACATAAAGAGTAGTTGCCTAATTCTAAATCCTGTGAAATACTTCTGCTTTTCAGTATTGAAGTATTGAGAGACAATATTGTGTTGGACCCAATATGGATGATTGATGCCCTGAAATCCCTCATCAATGTTCAACCTAACCTACCAGAAAATCCTGCTGACAGTACTGTCTCACAGAAATGGTCTGACTTCAAGGAGAAAGGAATACTTCATTTAGAACTTGTTGGTTTGTTCATTTCTTTTTGCTGCCTGTTTTCATTGTATGTATCTACCTTATATCCTCAATACCACAAGAGCTATTTCACCTACATTACAGACAAGTTGTATGTGGATACATTTAATAAATAAAAATTCAGCCATACCAAGTGTAGCATTACAATCTAATTTGCATATTTGAGTAAGTTGTACTTTCTGCTGTTTGCCTTTTGTAGTCTCCCTGTTTGGAACAATATTTCACCAAATTCAGATCAAGATACATAATTACAAAAGTAAATCAGGAACACTAGGACAATAAGACCCAGTTTTTATGTTACTGAAAAGTCATATTGGAGTGACTAGTATATTTTCTGTTATTCATTACACTATGCATTTATTGATGCAATTTCGTCTAATGAAATTTGGTCTATGGATACATCTTAATTAAGGCAACTCAGCCATACCAAAACTAGCTCATTGTCACCTAATTTGCATAGATCAGTGTTTCTAGCTGTCTGTTTATTACACCTGCATTATCATTTAACTTTTCTCAGATAGACTTATGAAAATGTGTCTGGATGCATCTCTTTTCAGTGTTAATTCAACCATTCCAATACTACATCATTAGACTAGAATTTTGTGACTAAGTATAGTTTTCATTTCAACTATATGTTTCTTATTTCAAAATAATATTTGGTACACATGTGCATTTCTGGGAAAGTAACTTAATCATAAAACTGGGTATGTGTGGCCAAGTTTCATGCATAGGTGTTTTTTGTATTTTCAGCTGTCAGTTTGTTTCATCTTTATTTTCATCCTATTTCACCTATGCTTGTGAAAATTAGAAATGTGACTGCATTTCAGGGAGAATATCTCTTTGTATCAGAAAGAAGTCATTATGACCTAATTTTTGCAGATTTCATGGTTTAAATTAACAGTTAATTACAATAAATTATCCATTCTACCTGTTTGGAAATAGGTCTTGCCTTAATCTCCATAACTTCATGTATCATTAAAATGTTTTTGTTAACAGTAAATCATATGCATATTAATGTTGTGTATGACAGCCACAAGACCAAAATCTACACAAATGTACAAAAGCTGGCATCACCTGGTGATTCCTTGTAAAAAAAATTTTTTTAAACACTTTGAGCTTTATTATTGTTAGTGAAAATGTATGATCCACATTATGTCATAAAGCAAAGAATGGATCCAGATAGTAAGATATAAAAAAAAACACCTGGCAAAGCTAACTAAGGCATGGGGATACAAGGTAAGCTACAAGTAAGGCATATGGATACAGGGATACAAGGCAAGGTACAATTAAGGCATAGGGATACAAGGTATGATATAAGTAAGGCATAGGGATACAAGGTAAGGTTTGAGTAAGGCATAGGGATACAAGTTAAGGTACGAGTAAGACCTACAGATACAAGGTAAGGGTAATAGTAAGGCATAGGGATACAAGGTATGGTACAAGTAAGGCCTAGGGATACAAGTTAAGGTACAAGTAAGGTATAGGGATACAAAATTAGGGTATAAGTAAGGCATTCAGATACAAGGTAAAAGTATGAGTAAGGCGTAGTGATACAAAACAAGGGTATAAGTAAGACAGTGATACAAGGTAAGATTATAAGTAAGACAGTGATACAAGGTAAGGCATACAGATACAAGGTAAGAGTATACGTAAGGCATACTGATTCATGGTAAGAGTACAAATAAGGCATATAGATACAAGGTTAAGGTATATGTAAGGCATACTGATTCATGGTAAGAGTATACGTAAGGCATACAGATACAAAGTAAGAGTATACGTAAGGCATACTGATTCATGGTAAGAGTATATGTAAGACATATAGATACAAGGTTAAGGTATATGTAAGGCATACAGATGCAAGGTAAGAGTATAAGTAAGGCATACAGATACAAGGTAAGAGTATAAGTAAGGCATACAGATACAAGGTAGGAGTATAAGTAAGGCATACAGATACAAGGTAGGAGTATAAGTAAGGCATACAGATGCAAGGTAAGAGTATATGTAAGGCATACAGATACAAGGTAGGAGTATAAGTAAGGCATACAGATACAAGGTAAGAGTATAAGTAAGGCATACAGATACAAGGTAGGAGTATAAGTAAGGCATACAGATACAAAGTAGGAGTATAAGTAAGGCATACAGATACAAGGTAGGAGTATAAGTAAGGCATACAGATACAAGGTAAGAGTATAAATAAGGCATACAGATACAAGGTAAGAGTATAAATAAGGCATACAGATACAAGGTAAGAGTATATGTAAAGCATACATATACAAGGTAGGAGTATAATTAAGACATAAGAGATATGAGGTACAGTACAAGTAAGGCATAAGTATACAGTGTAAAGGTACAGGTAAGGTATAGGGATATGAGGTGAGATAAAAGTAAGGCATATAGACAGAACTGACATTATAGGTATACAAACTTACATGACACTCATTCATAACTTAGCATTATAGGAAGCTTATGTACAGGTATGAAAACGTACATAGCACTCATCCATAACCCAACAGTATAAGAAGTTTATAGGTATACAAACTTACACAACACTGTTTCATAACCAAGCAACATTATAGGAAGCTAATGTATAGGTACAAAAACTTACATAACACTCATTCATAACCAACCATGATAGAAAGTTTATGTACCGGTATAAAAACTTGCATAACACTCATTTATGCATACAACCTTATATTGTGGGAAGTATGTCATTCTCCTCTGTATCTAGCAACATTGTGAATGTCTACATGACTGAATTGAATCGGTGGATGAAATCCATGAGAGTAAGTCTGATATTTTAAATACATGTTTTCAAAAGTACCTCATAACCTATTCATTATTAGAACTTCCAAATGGATTCAGAATCATTTGGTATTATTTCACAGATGCTATATGGACAAAGGAGAAGCATCCAGAGCTACATGCCAACAAAGAGCACATCTTACTAATAATGGAGCAGTTAAACATCATTGCCAAACCAAGGGTCTGGAATGAGATTGGGGAGAAGGTCAGTTGATATGAATGTTTCACTTTTCTTCTTCTTGTTGCTTTTTAGCTAATTTTGCCTCTTGTCAGATCCACAAAGTTTAAATAATAAAAGACAAATTTTGAATTAGAATACTGCAGTTATGTGAATAAATGTCCTCAACATTTATTTAAATTGACTGAAAATTGCCAAACATGTAAACAAGCTTTGAAAGGGCTTCAGTTCTGTATCAGTGATGCAAACCCACCATCAGATATGGAAAAAAGAGAACATACATATCAACAACTGCTTAAAGAACATAACTGAAAGCAACCATGAATAAAGGATTGTCAAATTCAAATCGACAATAGAGTTTGTCCATTTCATTTTGTTATTATAAATTTTTCTTGAACAGAATAAAATTGACAGAATTTCAGCAAATTCACCAGAAAGAACAATGGCATAAGGGGCTTTCAAGTTTATACAAAAAGACCTTATCAGACTTCAAATACAACTGCCATGTATAAGATAGACATGTACATTTTTTAAACTTCTGAAATCTGTTCTGCAGGATTTAGCCAAATATGACAGAAAAAATCCTGGCAAGGTTTCCATGTTTTTGGTTTATATGGTCTATAGTCAAATGATGTCATAGTAATGGCCCTACATTTATCATGCATGCCATGCAAATGCATCCATTCCCGAGTTTTTAAACTTTTTCTCATCTAGGGCATGGCGGGCTTTCAAATTTATGCGATTAATACCAATCTCTAAATCTGCAATTACTCAAAATAGTAATAATTCTTCAAATCACCTAGTCTCAAAATGTGTTAAACAAAATTTGATCAAATTTGACCATTCAGTCATCTAGAAAGAATACTTTTCGGCCATCATATATTTTCATGTTGCTGCAGTAGTTCTAAATTATAGCAGATCATGGTATAGTCTGACTCAATAACAGCTGATTCATTGTATGTAAAGTAATACTGGAAAAATTAATATTTATTGCTGAAAACCATACAGTATTTTCTTTCAATGATCATCGATCATGTGTTATCAGTTTTTGTCAAAGCAAAGCAAAATCAGACCTTTCTGCCATTCTGCCAGCAATGAACTGATTACCTTATACTTTAGTAATGAGTACACTCAAGTGAAGCTCGGGTCTGCATGATCCAGTCTAAAATGAACCATAATAATCTTTTCTCTTTATTTTCTTGGCACATTAAAATGCATCCTATATGCTTCATGATGGGACATTTCTGGCACCAAAGACGAACAGTAAGGGTCAATGAAATAAGGATGCAGCCTGCCATTATCTTGCTGTTTCAAAAAAAACAATACAAGAACTTAATGTCTTCTCAGATGCCACTCAGTGGAATTTGACAAAATTTGGCACAACATTCTGGCATGAAGATCTTTC
>JAECUM010040499.1:0-25262 GCA_016617855.1 Megalonaias nervosa | reverse complement strand
ATATATATATATATATATATATATATATACACAGAGAAAGACAGACAGACAGAGAGACAGACAGAGAGGGAGAGAGAGAGAGAGAATTACAATTACACACCAACAGAACGGAACGTGCTATCCCTGGAATCTACAGGAGAATGCTTGGTATATAAACTGGCACAATTTAGTCTATTGACAACATTTCGTCGTTTAATGGTGTCTAATATATTGTTGGTACGACGCACTGACAATAACTGGACACGAGCCGACTATAAAGGAAGATGTACTAGACGATAGTCAGTTCCTTTCCTTTTCATGTGAAATTTCAAATTCACGTTCGCATCGTCGACGTCCCAACATGTCTCAAGAAAGACAAAAGCAATCCTTTCTCGTTTGTCTAAACACCGGGATGTCCTATCAGTCAAAACCAATTCCATGATGTAAAAATATATCCTTCTAATAGAGCAGAAAGAATGTATCGATACGTTGTGTGACTACTATGTGAATCTATAAAATGTTACAATTCCTTTTTACCATTACACCAATAAAGCTATAAAGTCGAAATGGTCACCTTCTTCTACAAACGGTTGAAAAAAAATTTAGTCCGTCAAAAGGAAAACATTTCTTCCCATGAAGATATGTCCGTTGCTACATGTCGAATCTCCCTTGTTAGAGTCAATCATTGGGCTTCGTTTAGGAAGAGTGATAAGATAAACATAAACTGGGCGAACTTTCTAGAAGGACAACAAACCTATACACCTAGATGTTATGCAATGATGACAATTAACCGTTATTCCTTGCAAATGGTGGATTGAAATCCACCGTTGATACGAACAACATATACTTCGTTTTACCCCCACCCCCATCTTAATCTCAGACAAATTACATTGATTCAATTATTTCCAGGAAGAACTTTACAGGAGATTATTAAACCTTTTCCTCTCAGAAATATTAAGAATGTCACAAAACCAGATAAAAGAAAACAGCTGCTGTCGCTAAGCACTGCATCATAAAATCCCAGTTCATCCTTCTAAGAACTACAAAAAAAAAAACCAAAACAACAACAACGGATATGGTGTGGGGAACATGCGCCTACAAATCATATGTTCATATTCCGTACAACCTTTGTGTACTCGATGTCTTTTTTCTTGTCCAATGCATCCTTGAATCTATTATTGTAGCAAACGTTTGTTCCCATCATCAAACTATATTTTGTGGACTTTCTTTCCTGGAATGTACCTGTGGAAGCGTCATGTGTGTCATCGTATATGTCTTTTCTAACACTCTGGGAGAATGCATAGCTTGAACAGACATCTACCACTATCAAAGATATATTTCTATCCAAAATTTTGTGTTTTATATACGTCCGTGTCAGCAATGTCTGCTTGCCGCTGGTCATTCGTCCTTCAGGTGTATATCCCTTCTGAACGGAAATCGTTTCTGGTATTTGTTTGACTTATTTATAATTTTAAGCCATAATCTTCAGTAAAGAATGCTTCCCATTCGTTGTGTTTGTTTTTGTTTTGTTTTTTTGGTTTTATCTCTTTTCATTTGGTAATGTAATCGAATGAATCTTTAGTACCTGAAAATGATATACATACATACATACATACATACATACATACATACATACATACATACATACATACATACATACATACTGCACATTGCAAGGAACAGTTTGGCAGAGGATTCAAAAACATTCAGTGACGTATGCTTGTTGACTACCATTCACTTTCCTCTCGGCTGAAAATGGATCCTTATGACAATTTAGTCGTTGTATATTTCACATTTCCCAAAATGTTTGTTCTTCAGGATGGCAACATGAACTGGTTTGACCAAAGAATGCAACATATACTGCCTACAATATTCGTATGTTCAACGCCATGTGAAATTAAATGAAATACACAATTTGATGTTGGTGTTCAATGGTGTAATGGAATGCAAATACAGCAGCTGCTTTACTGACAGTCATCTCAAGGTTTTCTCTGCTACTTCCAGTGGCGATGACCAATAATGATCAGGTTTATCACGAATACGAACATCATCATAATGTTCCTGTCAGTAATCATAATTGACTGTGTCAATATTAGTATTTCTTGGACTAAATATTGTATTCCCTAAACGAAAGGATGCCGGGAGATTTTATCTTCTCGAACGATTCTTCAGTTCATCAGTGAATTTTAACTTACGCATCATGTGTACCAAGAAGTAAAACGACACCGAGGACGTGGCTTTGGAGATATGTTAAAATCGGTGTTCCGTACAGTGACATCCATCTTAAAATATATGATGACTTGCGGAGTATATCATTTATAATATGCAACTCTGACAAATGCACACAAATGTCTCTAAATCTCACCGATCAACTAAGCACCAAAACTGAGTCGCTGAAGGGAGGGAACAATCTCTTGATTCAAACAGGAAAAAGCTCTTGAGGACCTCTCACTCCAGACGAGACAGATTCATTGTACATGCCATAGCACGGAAAATGCAAAAAGAAACCTCGAAAACTCTTCAGACGTCATATACATGTCCCGAAAAAGTATAAGAAAAGATGACCTCCAATGCTTGTAAATCTGAAAAATAATTAACTTAGGACACTTATCTTCTCTTATTGATTTCGCGTCTTAACCCGCTTAATTGTTTCTATAGCCACTTCAACCATGTCTGTCTAATGTGTGTCTTTTTTAAACAAGCAAAATAGAATCACCTACCTTTCAACGTTATCTCAGTTTTAGTTGACTTTTTCCAATGTTGTAGTTGGCAACAGAACATATGAAAACCAAGGACAGTGATTACCAGAGCATATTTACATACGTCAAAGTGAGAATCAAGAAGTTATTAGACGGTGACTAAAATATGGAATGACAATTTACTGATGTGTTGCTTGAATTTGATTTTCTTAAAAGGAGAATGTCAGGAACAAGTTTGAAACTAACAGCAGTAACCGTTATGTATTTATCCTTTCATTTTGCGTTGCTTCTTAACGCTTTTTGTTTGTCCTCGTATTAATAATTTATGAAGAATTGGTACAGTTTAATTTTCTTATTTGTTCTATTGTCCATGATAGATTATAGGCATGCTTGACATCAATCATGAGAAAGGTAAGAACAATCTTCGTGTAGAACGCTTTTAAGCCCTTTTAACCTTGGGGTCATGAGCCATAAGATATATTTTTCATTGTGTTGGTTAAGGTTTTAAAGTTTGATATTTCCTAATTCTTTTTTTTATGTATTTTGTTTATACTTGTGATAGATTAATATAAAGCTAATGAATTCATTCTTTGACGTATTGGCTCCCGTCTTTACGTAGGGTCGAGGTGACAGTTATATAATAGTTACGTTAATATTTTGTTAAACATTTAGGCATTGTTTTGTTACTTTATCCCATCGATGAATCTTATTTATTGATTATATGATTGATTATGGATGTAAAACAAATCAGTGTACGATATGTAGTTTACCTTCTTGACCTTGTAACCGAAATTAATTAAATTTTTCGAACTTCTTATCTTCATTCAGGCCATGGTCTTATTATATTATGTTATTATATCCATACGCACAAGCAGGCAATAGTCAAGCTGTATGATTGACTTTAAAATGTATGCGTCTATCGTTATGTATTCTCTCTACATTTTACCTAGAATAAATTAGATGACATAAAACTTGGATAAGAGGAATTTACAATCAGCTACATTATAACTTTCGAACTTTTTTATCGCTTTTCTGGGTTTCACTTTCTGGCCTATCCATTCTGCATAGAAAACACCAAGTGATGCCTAATATTCATGAAAACTACGTGCAACACTCCTGTTAAAGAGCCAACGCCAGTTAAGGGGCCACCTGACGTCATCCCGTTAATAGCTTCATAAGAGAGGTTGCACTGTATATTGGTTTTGGTTTAGATAAGCATCTTGCATTAAAGTAATTTTTCGTCGGCGTTAATATTTTTGTAACTTTCAGTTTATTCAGCGCATTGCGAATGCAGCTGCAGCATTTGGGGTGCGTGCAACCCATCTACATGTGGATGCGTGTACGTCGGTAAGTATTTAATTTCATGCATTTAATGCCCATCACATACACATTTGTAACAGTATTTGCAGACCATTCTTCTTGCTTTGCAGAATACTGCTAGAGAGAAAAAGGTTATTCACGATGTTTACGTTGTATCCTCTGCACAAGTTAGAGCTTACAATTAATGTCATTTTATCTTTAACCTGCAATACGTTTCATGCCATAATATTTTCACGTTTGTGTTCTTCCTGCATCTTCTGTTTTAGATCCTTTGTAGTAGACAATGTTTAATGACGAAAATGTAACTTTTATGCAAATGTGATTCTTATTATTAGCCTCATCATCATTAGTTATAGTAGTAATAGTAGTATTGTCTATGAACCTTTGGCTGAAACTTATTATTTTGATATGAGATCCAGCCCTGAGCCTAGGGATATCAAAATGTTAGATCGAGGGAACTCTGCTTCATGTACCAAACATCAGTGTTTTATGGATTTCCTCAATGCCGATATTTTATTTCGAGATCTTTTTATTGTCCGATATCACCAATGATTACTGTGATAGTGTTTGATTCTTTGATGTTCCTCATTACCGCCTGTTTCAGGATATTTTTGTTTTCATATCTTGCCGATTTCTTTTCCTGATACATTTCTGTCCGCAGGTACTGATATCTCACTAATGCAGCGGTTTCTTTGAGTTTTACCTCATTATTAGATCATGTCTGTTTGCTTTGATTTCGCGGCCTGTGTGGATTGGGATGTCATAATATACGGTTGCTTTTTCATTCTCAGTTATGATTTTTGGTTCAAATATATGTAGGCCATTGCTGTATTGTTCCATTATATGATGTATTATTTTATTTGCAAACATATGACAACTTTAGGTCATATATTCAATGGTTTATTCGAATTGTTCGCACAGTCGGCACAGCAGAGTAATACCATCCTTGAATATTCTGTTTTTAGAAAAAGCTTGCGTTTGATCTTGGACAATTATTATAAAGAGCTTTCTTACAGCGTTTACTCCACTGCTATTTAGCCATTGGTTTATTATGACTTTGTCTGTATCAACTCTTCTCAGTTTCCGAAGATAAATACTTTGCATCAGTTGTTCTTCCTGTTGGATCGTCAGCTGTAGTATGACGTTTCGTTCATTTTTGAGTAGTAGTTGTAGTAGTAGTAGTAGTAGTAGTAGTAGTAGTAGTAGTAGTAGTAGTAGTAGTAGTAGTAGTAGTAGTAGTAGTGGCAGTATCTGGATTTACATGTTGCATAAGAAAAGCATTTACCTATTCTTCCTACGGTTGCATATGTTGATAGATCAAATGGTCACTGCTTTTATCATTACTTCGATGGAAATCTTTTCTTTAAAATTCGAAAACATGCAAAGTAGAATATAAAGTGAAATATTATATTCCAATATTTTATTACGTGTATAAATTTACTATAATGAAGTGTCCTTTTGAAGTCGTTTATAAATTCAGTCTTTCGACGTGCGCACATATCTATGTTTGCCAAACTCATTGGTTCTTATGTTTCCCTTTACAATCCTGATCTTATTCTATAGATCGTTTGGCACGTTTTTCATGTTCTCTTACACATCTTGTTAAGTTCTTTCCTTCCCCTCTTTTTTTCTACCCGATTACAACATAAATTGTTGGTTATTAACGCGGCAATCAGTATTTATGCTTAATGTGGAATATTATGCGAATTGCCATCCATTGTAAAATTGTGCATGTTGCCATATAAGGTAATAGTTCCGGGAGTAAGAATGCTGAACCATAGTGAAATTATCTAAATTGAACATATTTACAATCTGCATGAGAACATCTCTGGACCACGCAAACGTCAAAAATAAAAATAAAAATAACATATAAAACACGATCAAGCCCCTAGAATATACCTGTATTTGAAACCTGGAAGACTTTTCTGAGTGGTTCAATGCGCTTGCGTTAACCCTTCACGTGGGTTCGAGTCTCAGACTTGGACAATGTGGGTATGTGAGAACCTTCGCCAGTACCTTCCCGTCGGTTATTGGTCCTTTCGTACGTATTCCGGGTTCATCCTACACCGAATATATTGGCTGCCAGGTGCTGAAAATTTCATTAAACCCCTAAGAGCCAAACAACCAACTCACACTTGCAAAACACAAATATGCATATGATTCCCTAGACCACAATTGAACCTTTTATCTGTGTGCAAGCATTGATAACATGCACAAGATATAGAGTAAGTCTGTTTGTAATACATTCAACAGATTTCAAAGGTGACATAACTATGTTACATTTTAACATTAAAACAACAATCTCAGTATCAGCATAAAAGTGAGATCTAATCTAGTTGTGTTTAAAGAAACAAAACATTAAAGTGACTACAAATACTGATACCTCTATTTTATAATCAAAGAAGATATCATCCTTCCATATTGCATTAAATGAAACTAACATCGAGATATTATGACACGTTGGTCAAAACAGTGAAATCTATACAGTATGAAGAAGGAATAAATTACATATTTGATGCTGATAAATTAAGTCTACTTGTTTTTTATGCTAAATGTACAGTGAAGTACGAAGGTCCATGAAGCATTATAAGTTTATTTCACAGCGTTTCTGCAAAGACAGTGCCAAACGTTTTGCAAAGAAGTATAGCTTTTAAAAGGTGCCTGGATCCGATATATTAACTAGCTGTTTCTGAATCAACCATATGAATGGCAAAGTATGACTTCGATCTGAAGTAGTTCTAAAGTTTGAAAGGATTCAAGTAAATTTAAATATTCATTTAATTAAACGTTCATGTTGCTGAAAGGTGTGAGGTTGGCTCGTTGTTAACACGTAGTGACACGTATCGAAAGTAAAATAGTATTATGATGCTTTTATACGTGACAACAAATTTGAACATATTTGATGAGATTGCAGAGTGTTCAATTTTTTGCAGAAATATGGATAATTTGTGGATGCAATCAACGAAGACAGCATTTGTTAAATGCATTGAACTGAACGAATAGTGAACCGAAAATTTGGTCCACACACTGCACAATGAAACGAGAAAAATATTTCCATTGAGAATTGTTATTGTTAGGCTAATAACCATCTTGACGGTGAGAGATATCAAAGCTAAATATGCCTGGGATGAGAAAGTAAACACAATAGTAAAGATAACATATGCTACGATTTTGAAGATACAGTTTGAAGAAGGAAATTTGAATTAAAGCACGCATTGTATCATTTAATGGAAAAGTAAAAGACGAATTAATATTCAACCTTAAAACTACAATATTAAAGTGATCCACTTAAGTGGAAACCACAAATTGGCTCGACGTTTTATAACCGCTGATTTAAGGATGCAGTCAGACACATTAAAAATTAATAGACGTTACCCCAGCTGAAGTTAGCAATAAAGTTAATAGATAAATAATCTCTTCTGCATTTTCAAACATGGTCGTTTTCAAACTGCTATCAAAGTTAACATTTGTGCAACATATAGAACTTTGGAATATAAACAATATTTGAAAGTGTGTGTCTTGCAAAACTTTACCTAGGAAATATTAAATAGCAGGCAAATATTTATACACAATTTGGCTATCTACAATCTGGAAGACATAGGAAGAGAAAACGTTTTGTGTGAACGTAGTTATTCCCATATAATAAACAAGATTAGATATAAAATCTTAAAAATAGTTTGTAGACAATACGAAATGCAATGTAAAAGGTATGTACCTGTGAAATGGGAAGGAAATAATGACTCATTTAACAGCTGGGGACAAAGACAAAAGCATTATTCTATTCAAACCAATGATGGAAGTACCGAACGTAAATAAAAGTATTACGCGGCGTACATTCTTTGAGCTTTTTTTTAGACCAGCGAATTTCTAGAATAAAAGAAATGTGAAGGGCTGTGTATTCGAAAACGAGAGATAAAACATGGACGTAACCTGAATTTGTATTGATCACAAATCTAGAGGGAAATAAAAAAAAGTGCCAACATCAGTTATACAACACATTAGTTCACATGTAAAACGTAAAAAGGTGGCAATGTCAAAACATGGTAGTAAATTACATCTCAAAAGAAATGAAACTAGATAACATTTAGAGTTATTTCAAAATTTAACTCAGTCAAAGGTGATCAAGGCTGACAAACAAATTCAGTTGAAAGAATGCGAGCTGGTGTAAGATATTTCTAACAAGCTAAAATGAAATGAAAATCATGTAGACATTGGTCCAATCAAATGGAACATTAAAAGAGAAGAATTCTGGCTGAAATGATTTTCAAAACTTTAAAAAAAAAATCATAAAACGTATGAAAATATGTTAGTAACAGAGCTGCTAAACTTTGCAAATCAATGCCAGTGTATTCTTAATTGCGACACGAATGATTAGAAAAATTCCAATAAACAAGTTGGACATTTTACAAAATGAACGGAATGATAACTAAACTGCATCAAACGAAACCCGATACTTTCGGCATTTTTTTAAAAGTTGTGTACCGAGTACTAACTTAATACTTCTCAAACATATAGATTTTAAAATACTACATAAAGAATGGAATCGGAAAAACACTTAATATTATTTTTTAAAATTACAATGGTCAAAAATGAACATTTAAAGAAGGAACAAGTATGGTTCAAAAAGTCGTGGACTATGTAAAGTGTGTCTTCGGAAATCGTACTTGTAGTGTATGGCACATCAAAAATGCCGAAATCATACTATTAAAGAAAAGGTCAAGCAGCGCAATTTAGTATTGTGTTGGTGCCAAGGAATTCGTTAATAACGCAAACAACACATCCTAAAGCGCAAAATGTTTGAGATTAGTGGCGTCCAAAACTTTTTCTATAAAATCCATTATCAGAGTCGATATTTAAGTCTGTGTGATAACTTACTAGATCTTTACCTTGATAAATAAGATGGCGATTGATACCAACACATTATCGCCACAGTGTTCCATGTAACATTAAAATCGCTGTTCCATTCAGCAAGAAATATGAACGTTTACGACTAGTCAACCATTAACTGTAGGCACTGAATATGCTATAAGTCTTTGAGCAAATTTATCAATTTGACTACCATACTGCAAATGGACTTTTAGGTGATAATATGTGTAACTCAATACACTGAGTCACATCATAAATAAGTCAATAGCCATAGTATGCGGCCATAGGCGGGTGTCCATACAGAACAACAACACAACAGCGCATACACGGACATTTAATTATTTGATCGAGAGATCCAATGCTATAAAGGTATGAGAATGAGATACGAAACAGCATGCAAACTTTTAAACTGAGTTAGATTAAGGTATGAAAAGGGTTTCAACTGGTGTAGGTGTGTCTGCAGGTGGTTTACTTACTGTATTGGAAACACCTACAGGTTATGTCTTCCACTAATTTTCACCAGATAGCAATCTGACTTATTTCAAACGTTTTGAATAGTAAGGTACTTTTGTAAAACGGTTTAAAATATGATGCCATCACCAAGTTGAACAGTATTTATGACACCATAGCACAAAGATCAGCAAACACGAAATCGCCGAGTACAACAGATACAAAACAATCATTCAGGAAAACAACGAATGCATACCCACTAGAGAAAAACATTAAAATGAAACCGTTAACAGTGGTTCCCTGTGCATTCACTGTCGCATGCTGCAACTTTGTCTCGACACAACTACTGGCTACTTTAGTTTTTGATGCAAATAAACGGATGAGCCATTGCAAACCAAAACTAAGTTACAATTAATATATTAAAGAAAGACCTCAGTGAGGATGATATCCTTAAGTTTGTAAACGATTATATAGAGAGCAACCTATCTGTTTCACAGCAAATAACATATTTTGTTATTGGATATTATAACGTTTCTAATGAACCCAGAAACAAGATTTTCACTTACATTTATAAACAGAATGAAACAAATACCGTTTAAATTTCTGTTAGTTATCACAACCTTGACATGTTCAACACAAAAGTCAAAGAGGAAATGGCTGAATATGGTAACAATCTACAACCTGCTGATCTTGAATGTTTGAAATACAATTCCAAAGTTACAATCACATTGAGTAATAATTACATGTATTCCCTGACCTAAAGCATATTCAGAAAATTCGTGTATTTCCCTCTTCAGGCATTTCACATTATGGCTGTTTTCCTCGACCATTTGTGTAAGTTAATAACAATCCTTGCCATGGGTCTCAATATCCATTATCTTGTATTGAGCTCTAGGAAAGACTAAACATCAAGCTGATCCTGACATTTGCTGACGCAAGAAAACATATGTGAACATGACAAAAATGTGTTAGGGAAAGGACACACTAATGTTTCCTTGTACTGAGTTAACGTCAAGACAGAATCATCTGATACGTGGAAATTATACGAAGCAAATTTTCTCGTATTTTCTTCACTTTTCGTTCACGAAATTATGCATTTTTCAAGAAAACAAATTATCATTTGCTGAATGTCATCATGGTGTGTGTATTATTAATTACAAGTATTGTTTTGTCCCGTTTTGGTTTGTACAGTCATGTAAAGCTGCCAAATGATTCCCCCATTTTCGGGGATTTCAGAGTGAGTCTATTTTGCGTGGGGCCATGGTAACATAGCCTCCCACCATCTGCACCCCAGCTTAAAGTCATAACCGCACTGTCACTTCATGTTCACATTTATAATATTTAAATGCAATAACATCTTATGCAAGTAATTTTGCTCATTGCGATTTTGTTATTCATTTAGTATTTTGTAATTGTGATCATCTTTATTTTATTTCCTGTAAATGGCATAATGCCTGATATGTGATATCCTGGTCATACATTAATTTTGAAGATCACCAACATTTAAAACTAAGTCATAACGACTCCTTTATTACGTATACAATATCATTCAAAATATTGTTTCCCCAAACATTATTTGGCTGTGGAAGAGATTACCTATTTGTGTCAAAACCAGCACCTTTACTGATTAATTTGCTGCTCATCTGGTAGATATCAAAACATAATTTTACGAACAATCTTTCGATTGTTTCTAGAATGTTTTACATTCAGTGTTGGTTATTTAAATCTATGCTGCTTCTTCTACCTCAATTGTATTCTCTGCTGTCTCCTGGCTTTAACCTCACTGTCCTAATCAAAGTGATTGCTTGCCAGTAACATGGATATTAAGCTTCAGAACGTAAGTGAAAATCCAGATGTATTTCTACTATAAAATTGCATATCTACATGTAGTTTTGTAGAAAGACGCCATAGGCAAAAGAGAGACTGAATGTACAAAACAGTCCCGGCTGAGTAATCGATGAATTATAACTAGCATGACTTGCGTTTCTAACAGCCATGGTGGCAGCAGTCAATGTAACCTGTTTTACAAAGATTTGTGTTAAATCCTTTGCAAGTTCGTTACTTCTTGTGAACCTGTGAATCGATACAAACACAGAATAGTTGTGAATATTAGAGCTTGCAGTTGAAACTTTAACAACGGAATAGTTAAATAACACTCAAGATTTTCATTTTCCAAATCGATTGATACGTAGGTTTATTCATTACATGATACATTTGCTATCCGGAGGGAGTGCTCCATCATGCCAAATTTAGTTTATAAATAGCATTTCTGCTGTTTCATTTCCGGGATATAGTGGTACTGGACATTTTAAATGACATTTAGAAACATGCGAAAGGAAAATGGATATTTCTTGTTTGTTTGTGTCAACTGAATGCTCATGAACTGGAATCGAGATCGGGTAAAATATCCTGAATATGACTTCAAGCAAGGGAAATTAGATTAATTAAAGTTTTGAAGACATGCTAACTTAAATATGAACGTCATGCTGTAATAGACGAAATTTAATTATTGTTTGAAGTTAGCATGATCGTTTTGCATACTTATCTTCTTTGCCTAGAAGAATAAAACTTGTTTCGAAATTACAGACTGAGTCTCTTAGTTCCGGTTTGCATTTGAATATTCCATTGCAACTTAGTACTCACAATATCTTGCCCGACATGTATATTTATCAATACACATACTTTTTATGTAGGCGTTGGCAGACGCAAAACCTACCCGAATGATGGTGCGACTATTGCTGGAAGATTATATGGAAGAAACCATGGTCGTAGATAAAGATGTCAATTTGTAAGTTTTGTTAAAACAGTAATTTTGTTCTGTTAATGTCTTTGATATATTTCTTCTGCCACTTTTCAGAAAACGGCGAAATGTGAAATTACTATTCCATGGATGTGTTACAAATAGTTTGAAAGGGACAATATGTATTTTTATTTCTTCTTTTAGTTAGCGTTAGTTCTTCCGTCATATAAATGACTTTGACTATACAGTGCCTTAAATGTTCCAAACGAGAGATAGAAAAATAGAAACTACGAATGATATGTATAGTTCAGGTATATTGACTGGCAGGAAGGTATATATATATATATATATATATATATATATATATATATATATATATATATATATATATATATATATATATATATATATATATATATATATATATATATATATATATATATATATATATATCATGAATAATTTTTTCAGACCCAAAGACAACGAGGGAGAAATAAGATAGATAGATAGATAGATAGATAGATAGATAGATAGATAGATAGATAGATAGATAGATACACACACAGGTGAACAGGAGAGAGATATGAGGGTATTTTCACGTTATAAACTTTTTGTTAGACAATGTTTTCTTTTTCAGAGACATCAGAATAAAGATATCAAGTCAGATAACTGAGTCACGTTTACGCAGTCTATTTGATCGTGGACTCTCTACCAAGAATTATCGAAACTTGTTTCGTACAATATTTTACATTTACTTAATCCTTTTGCACATGTAACAATCAAATAAATCGAAATTAATTTTTTACTTCTCTGAACAACTCATGAAAGCATTGATAACAAGCAAATATATTGTGGATTAAACGGACTATTTATCTTAAATAATTCAAATTAACCTTTGTAAAATTAATTTATCTAAAAGTGCACTAATATAAATTCAATAAAGAAGGGGTTTTTGTTCTTGTACCTTAATAATTTGCATACACATCACATCAGCGGAACAAGGTTTAATAGCGGATGCAGCACCACCAGTAGCCTTCCACCAGGTACTGCTATACCTGGAATATACATCTTGTAGAGGACTTAGTCGTGCCGATACAAACATTGTGCCTTAAAACATTTCGTTTAAAGATTTTTCTATTCCAGACATATTGTTGTTGTAACGAATATGTTTTCAAAATTATGCCTGAACTTTACACGAGGTTGGTCTCATCGTTGTCAAACTAACATGTCCAAATAAGCAGAGAGAGTCCGAAAATACATAAAACTAAATATTCAATATTATCTTAATTAGTTTTGTAACATCCTTCATTTATAAACAATTTATCCATAAACGAAAATTGTGCATACTTGTATCGGACATATATTTTATGAAACTATATATTTACGCATCCGTTGTTTATTTTGTAAGACTATATATTTACGCATCCATGGTTGTTACATCGTTTGGCCAATATCAACCTTTATGCATGGGACAGCTACTCTAAATGTCACACACATATAATGAATGACGTTTAAAAACCTTTTCTTCAGAACATTTTATACTTACCTTATTGTATAAATGATACCTGGCCAAAGCGATAAACTTGTTTTGACTCTGCGGAATATCTGCGCCTCTCTTTTGTGCGTAGAATAACTTTAGTCTTAAGAGATGAATCCTATAAAGTAAATAATTAAACACATTTGACCAGTGATATCCATAGTGCCCTATTTATGTCAATAGCCAACGTTAGGAACCAGAGAAATTTTCAAACTTTAACTTCGGGGTATTTTTTCTGCTGCTGAAATATAAGGCAAATCTGGATTCTTTATTGATGTATGCCATATTCATTTCCCATGCTTTAACACCGACGTAGGGGTCTGCGATTAGGTCATTTTCTAAATACCGAGTCCCTTGGCTTGGTATTTAGTTCTACCATGCATAATAAGCTACAGAGTGATACAGGAATGCTGACATGTGGTGCTCTTTTATGTATTAATGTCCCGTGCACAACTTCTTTCTTGTATTGCTTTGTTTCAAAGTGTGTGTGTGTGTGTGTGTGTGTGTGTGTGTGTGTGTGTGTGTGTGTGTGTGTGTGTGTCTCGATGGTTATAAGTGTATGAGAGAGAGAGAGAGAGAGAGAGAGAGAGAGAGAGAGAGAGAGAGAGAGAGAGAGAGAGAGAGAGAGAGAGAGAGAGAGAGAATGAGAGTGTTAATTCAGTTAGCCTGACCAACCAGGAAAGACTCCAAATAGCATTTTATCCTAAAAGGTGCACCTCGCTTCATACAGTAAGAGAGTGAATTACGTGTTATGTGATAGTTAATTTGACCTCAACTAAATTAAAAAAAATAACTATATAACAAGTTAATTTTACCTTATTCGACATGTCATTGTTGATTTTTAAATAGCTTCAATTCGTCAAAATTATCAAGATTGTCTATGGAAATTATGTTAACCGTAAACTTATCTCCATTGTTCTTTGAATCTCATGTCAAATGTGCTCGGCTTTGTTTACACGACCAAATACTTCGTTTTAATGGGAGTACCACAATAATTTAATAGAGCAATCCATAAATGCAATTTAGAAAATCTTAAAGATTCAATTAAACAAACCTATTACATTTTCTCTGAATGCAAATGCCACGTTTTGACTACAATCAACAGAACACAATAATCATGTATATGTAACCTATAACTACGACACGCATCTGGCCAGCTACCTGATTTTATTTGGATCACGTTTCATTTTATTTCAATTCTTCCTTGTTTGTTGCTTATTTTGATGCGCAAACATAATTTTGAAAACAAATATTGGTTTCATCCCTGGAAAGTTCTGATTGTATCACATATATCTCGTCCGACCACGTTAGTAACCGGTGAGGGTGGGGTCAATCAGATAATGAAACCACAGCCTGAAATTGTCCTGTCAACTGGGGAAACCATTTAGTATTTATTCCATAAAGAATTTGAAAATTTATAATTTAAGTTCGTTCTTTGCAAATGGAATGGAGACAGGTCCAAATGATCAAGTTTTGCAATGCTTTTAGACAACGTTGGGGAGAATATTTTTATCTAACTGAAACTTAAGAATGGCTGCGGCTACGTTTTGTTCAGATTTGAAGGGGATAATATATTATTCTATAGGCAAGTGAAATAGTACAAATATCTCAGTATCAATTGGTTTTAATTTACTGGTATGAAACATATCAAATATATGAAATACTCCGGAAAAATTTGGGAAAATAATGATCCATTTTAAATGAGATGAATCGTTCAAATTCTATTCCACCACTTGTAGATACAAGAAATAATCCTTCGGTTTGCATCTATGATAAAACAGAAAAGGCTAACTTATTAAATGATTTTTTTACCTTAATTTTAACTACTGATTATAGTAATGTTCCTCTTCTAACTTTTCAGAAAAGATGCTCTGATACCTTAAACGAAATTAAGATTACTGAAAGAAAAATTAAAGATATTAATAATTCCAGTTCCTTAAAAAAGTGAACGGGCCTCGTGGCGTAAGTCATAGAATGCTTAAAGGAGATAGTGAAACAATGGCAGCACTAATAACAATGCTTGTTATTTGATCGTTGAAGGAAAAAGAAAATCCAGAAAAGGGGAAGTTGCACACATTCTTCCCATTCCCAAACAAAGGTCATCTACATGAGATTGTTAATTATAGACCAATCTCTCTACTTAGCTGTGTCGCAAATATTTTTGAAGGAGGCATTTCTAAACAAGTATATAATTGCTTTCACACAAACCGTCTATTTTATAAATATGAATCGGGATACCTTCATGGTCGCTCCACTGTTTTTCGACTTATTAAAATGCATCATAGTATTTGCATTTCAATAAAAAACCTCTGTATTGTATTTTGTGATCTATCAAAAGCTTTCGATCCGGTCTGGCACAGAGGCTTGTTATTGTATTTGAAGGAATGCGGTGTTTCATGTAATCTGGTAAAATGGCTTATAAAACTATAAAACTATCAATCGTCTGCCCTCTTCTTTTTCCTGCTGTGTATGAGCCCATCGCAATTAAACAATTTATCAGAACTTTGTTTACTTCTGTGATCTTGAAAGGAGACTCACCCTCAAATGAGATCGACGTATCAACAACAGAACCGTACTGCTGTTTACTAAATCCGAGTAATGACCCAATAATGTTGTTCTTGCTAAAATCAAAGAGTATATTTTGTTTTGTCGTCATCTTTTCTCGCAGTGTATTATAGTTTGGAGCCAGCCCAAAATTATCAGGTGTACCGGTGTTTTCTGTTATTAGAGTTATTGTAATCTTATTTAAATATGTTTTGTTGTAATCACCTTGCGTTATCTTGACGAAAGACCAAGCTCCATATTGAAACATAAAATCATCATTCACCCCGGCTTTTGCTTTGTCTATCGGATGCCAAGCAGTAGGTGAAACTAATTCTATTTCATACAGCTGGTTCTGATCAAGTTTGATTGTCGAATTGTACGTACAAGAAAAGTTCGTTCTGTCGGCAGTAATTTGATATGAATCAATTAACAACGTTGTTGAGAGCATTAGTATAATAGGTAATAGATAAAACTCTGCCTGAAAAAAAAAATTAATTGTCTTAATGGTAGTCCCCTAGCGGACTGAGATCAAATCGTAATGCAGCATAAAATATTTGTCTGTTCTTAGAGAACCGTTCGATCGGAGATGATCTAACATTCAACAATTTTATTGTCGATTTCTATGCTGACGTATCCAGCTTCTTTTGATGAAATAAGCAGCATCAGTCTATCAACGATTTCAGCTTGAGAGTTAAAGATTTTGCTACTGCAGCCTGTTTAGCAGTTACTCTTTAATCATCAAATTTTACTTTTTAGACAATTAATAATTCTTTGTCGCTCTGCTTCTCTTTTTCCTACAAAAATTGTTGTTTTTCTTCTACATCTGATATTCTTTGCTCGTCAGTTTTTGTATCATCTTTTGCTGGGTTTCAGCTTGTTTTCCGATTGTTTCAAGAAATGGTTCTTGTCGGTTGTTGGTGCTTTTCCTCAAGAACACTTAGCTCCTTTTTCTTTCAACATTTGAAGATCTTCTGACGATAATTTAGCAATATTTGGTTGCTTACCTAGCATTGCTTTAGTTACTGGCTTAAAAACGCTTGCAACTTCGTCTGCAGGTTGTTGTTCTCTGAGACGTGTTTCTTCAACTTTTTTTCTTAAACGAGGTTCTTGTCGCAACAAATTTCATTAGAACTTCAATTTTCTTAGCGTCCATCTTATAGCATTCTGTTAAAGTAATTTTGTCTAGATTAATCGACAAGCAAGAACTCATCCATACCATAGGGAAACATATAACTACGAACTCTGTAGAATCTATAATTTAACAAGAAACTGCCTTTGACTCTGTTGTTTTATGATATAGCTCAACAAATCAATCTCTTGACACATCCCCACACTGCTCTCGTGCTATATTCTGAACGTCGGTATTGTCAAGTCCAGCAAATAGTATAAAATAGCTAGTATTTCTCCTGATAAAACGATCGACGTTCTAAAAATCTTGTGTAAGACAGATATCATTTCATCGTCTGTTCCTTGACAAGGAAGAATGCGATTTAATTCTGTCCATTTCGCTGTTAGTCAGCGTCGTCTTACGGTCGTTCGAATCTAGTTCAGCAACAGGAACCACATCTTATATTCCGGTTGCCGTATAATACAAATATCTTCGTGGGCACCAAGATCATTATTTACTTTTTCATTGTATTCGTTGAGCTATTCGTACTTATCTTGATGGGGAATTAATCGTGTAAATATAAACTTTGTCATAGTTCAGAAAATTATTAAGCACCATATTCGTTTTTGTCTCCTCCAAATAATGGCAATCTGCCAAGTTGTAATCTTGATGTCTAATAACGTTTTCGTTATCAAAGGTAATATTATATTTATCTATACAAGATTTTGTTATCAGACAAGATCGGACCTTGTTCGTCGAGCAAACCAAATTTTATCAGCAATCATGTAATTAAATTGTGTAGAATTTGCACTTTCCCACCCTGCAGATTATTTTTAGATTATTTTATTTAGTGATGAGTGTTATCCAAACTGACAAGATAAATAAAATGAGCTATTATACAAAGTTCGGAACTTTAGTTGGAAATGGTGAGGGCACATTTACAGAATCCAAAACAATACAATCTAATCTTTATGTCAAGAAATCTGTTGACATAATGATAGATCTCGAAATGTCCGGCAAGAAAATCAAGCTATCCGGGTAACACGTCTAATAACGCTTTCGTGTAGAACAACATTGGAATGGAGTGGGCAACAAGTGGTGTTGACACGAATGTTTGGTTCAAGATACAATTTCCTACTGCAGTTGCAATATGGACGTTTCACCTGCGATGTCGAGCAGGACCAGGCTGCAAGACTTATTTACAGTTAGTGATCGGAAGGATCTAATGATAATACTGATTTACAACATTATATAATGCTGTTGAAGTTTACACTGATTCAGCAATACTGGCGTTTACACTTGGCACAGCAGCATTAAATACGTACAAGTGGTTCAGAACGTTTGTTGTTGTTACAGGGTTTAACGCCATTTTTCAGTACAAGATAGGCTATAAATGGCGACCAGTACAAATGGTCGAGGAAGAACCCGGGGAAACCCTGGAAAGAACCACCGACTCATGAGAAGTTTCTGGCAAGATTTCTCACATACCCACGTTGGCCGAACCCGAGACTGGATCCCGCGCAGCAGATAGGTTGAGTACAGATGTGAACAATAAAATCCTGGCTTTACGACTTTTTAAATATTCTCGTCAGATGGTTTAGTGTTAGCAATAAAATAAAAATGAGCGATATAGTTGACGTTAGCAAAGAATTTTATGATGTTGCCTTTAATCTTAATTATCTCGGATATGGAGCTCCGGAAGGAGTCACCTTTCCACCAGTTCATGCAAAAGCAGTTGCTGAACTGCACAGTCTAAACCACGACGACAGTTGCAAATGGTTTTTTTTAAAAATATGGTTAATTTTTCAGTCGGTTTGCGTGATGACTGCAAGGCTGATGACTGAAATATTAGATCGGTATAACGTATTTGTTAATTACTGCTCGAATAAATGTAAAGCTGATATGGAAATACAGATAGAGGAGCTTCTTCATAACACTACATTAGAGTTTAGTCGTGTCTCAAGGTTCTGACGATTTAACGTGTCAAAACGTAAAAAGAAGAAAGTTTGCTGACAAAACAAAAGATGCTTAACATAAAAAGATGGAATACATAGACGCACTATACTTTAAAAAGAAGTTTTTATTAAGTAAACATATTAAAGGCCTTGATCAATTTGCTAAACGACGACTGCACAGAGAACTCTGACTAGATTAAATGATGTTGAAATTGTTCTGGCAGTAAATTGTGAAATATATGATGGTGAAGCATTAACAACAGCTTATTTTGTACTTGTTTCATCGCGAATATCTGACTCAGTCTTCTTATAATGATGCTGAAATTTACACTGCATTATACGCGATTTAAAAAAAAAACAAAACGCATTACTAGAAGCAGCTACAACACAAGAATAAAAAATAACTTTTAAAAAAATCTTGATAACGTTGAAGTAAAGAAACAATATTGTGGCCTCTTTAAGTTGATTTTGCAGGAGAGCATCTCAAAATGACAAGGCTGAAACAATATCGCCCAGAAGATAGTAAAATATTACCAAATTAGAATAAACGAAAATTAAAAAAAACCAGCACTTGCCGTTAAACCGTGTATTAACAAATGAAGATGATATTTTAAATACTTTTACTAATGCTTACCTTCTTCTTATTCATCATTTCAAAAATAGCTTTCCTTCTGGAGGTGTTAACAAAACTGTAGAGTATATCGACAAGGATGAAGAAACTGTACAAGATTATGTTAATGATATGGTTGTTATAGATGGATGTTTGCTTCCTGATGCAACACAAATATATACAACAGAAAAGGAACTCTAACTAAGAGTACCAGATTCGAGGAGATTCAAACAAAATCAAAGATTTTTTGGCAGATCCTAGAACGATTAAGTTTAAAACTTTAATAGAGGAAACAATAACGCTTAGTAGCATTACCGAACGTAAATCTCAGTTTGCTGTATACGCAATAGTTCGTCAATATCTAACTCTAGGAGAAACTCCACGTTTATTATTAAGGCAGCAGTAGAACGGATTGATGTGTTGGAATATGTTATAACTCTGGAGGGTATCGATACGGTTACTTCCATTGATGAGGTTTATGATCAAAAATCAAGAAAGGTTTATACTAAATATGAGAAAGAACAATCAGAGACACAACATAAGCTAGACTTGATCAATGTCGCGAGTTTCTGGCAGATTCAAAGAAACATAATTTCAAACTCTTAGTTGATGAAGCTGCTGCAAAAGTATTATTGAAATAGAATAATACTGAAACAACAAGTTATCGATTTCAATCATTTTCCACATGTCCTTTCAACGAAAGTTTGGCATGGGCTAATTGCATTCTATAATAAAAATATCTTATTGTGCTTTAAGAGCTTATCCTGATTATGGATTTTTTTAAAGTGGATATCGTATCTACCTGTTATTTTGACACGATGGGGTAGCAACATTAAATCCGTTTCTGCTATTAATTTCAGGAATCGGTATAACTTTAACAGCTGTTGTTAAAACGACTGAACCACGCTTTGAGAACAAAACGTCCGCTTGTACAACCGTGATAAGTATTTACAACAAACTGCTTGATCAAATAAGATCATATCTGAGAGGAGTTAGGTATGATATGAACAATCTGATCAGAGATTTTCGTCTGATTGACAATATATTCAAAGATAATCTGCCAATTCGATTGAGCAAATATGAGAAAAAATACCAGAAAAATATCAGGAATTTGTAGATGTTTCAGAAGAAATTAGTTCTAGAATAAATAACTGACACTGGAACGACATTAGAGAATTTTGAGTGACTTTCATCAAAAGTCGGGTCTACTATCAATCATAAATTTTATCTAACAACAGTTGTATAACGACAAGAATATTGCTAGTATTGTTTGATGAAAGAAAAGAAAATGAAGGTATAATGACGATAACAGAAAAGAAAATTAAAACGAATATGAATGCAAAAATAAACCTCATTTTAGCGCTTGACATAGAGGTGTTATTATTATCGTGTGCAGTGTGTGCGCAGCCATTTAACAACGTCATCATCAGTAAGTTGTGGGGATGCAGTCCACCGGAGAACTTTGTCAGTGGACATTTGTTCACAATGTGTGACATAGTCGGAAGAGCTCCATAGCATCAGGAAGATTCAGTAGCCTGGCCCCAAGGTTGATTGCAAAACGTCCTCGTCCTGAGGAAGGTTGAAGACAGGAGGGCAGACAGATGGCTCAGCTACGAGGGAGCTGTTTACAACATCTGTTGAAGACCACTCGACACACCATGCAGAAATAGCTGTCATATCCTCCGGCAACGAACCCAACCAGATTAGCCTTGGCTTAGACACGGACAAGTATCTGGTGTTTGCTCTGTCAGGCTTTGACACATTTGACAGATTAATACTGTTTTTATTCAAATCAGAAAAATGTCAGTATTTCAAAGTATATGCTACCACTAATAATCACAGAAATATTTAATGCTTTTCACGATCCTGTTAATCATGATGAGTATTCAAAAAAAAAACAATCGATCTTGACGAGTCCAAAGTATACTGCTTGAATAGCAGATATCCAGCATTAAGATGATGCTTGTTCCTGGCAGAATGACCAGCGTTAAAGTTTAACTGTATTTATACAGGCATGACGATGAGATTTTTCTAAGAGCTATAGCTGAAACATTATTAGTCGGATACGATGACAATAACCTAACGGCGATGTGCTCTTAAACAAAATTACCCTATTTGCTAAAAATTTAAAACTGAATGGAATTCAATTCTAACCTAATGCGACGTTTAACTAATTTAACTGGATCAATGAAATATATTAACAATGCTGATTTCACGAGTGTCTAGATTTTATTCATCCGGTTAGACTTTAGCTTTTGCTGTTTGAATAACGATCCAACAGATGTTATAAATCAGTGGGCTTGCTGAAATATAACACAGATTTAGTTTACGTGGGAGTGAAAGGGAGGGGGCTATTCTGTTCGTTGCCGGAGCGTAAGGTATTTTTATATAATAGCTTTTTAACCAGTTTTTTAATTAGGACAGTGGCCGACTTCGTAAGGCGCTCAAATTCTATACTTAACATTACATTTTCGAATTACGGTTTAGACCAAATTTTTCTTTCTCTAGAATAAATTGTTTGACAGTAAATAAAGCAACAGTATAGCAGCATGTAGTAGTAAAAGATACAGGAGTTTCTGGATTTTTTATTATGTTCTCGTTTGACCAGCAATCGCGGTGTTGCTCATTTTCTACTTTTATATTAAAAAAATCTTTCATTACGTCTAAAACATTTGTTCGTTTAGTAGGAAATTAGAAAGAAGTTTTATTTTAAATTAGGCTAATGACTTAAATCTGCAGCAACACCGCGAATTGTGGTCTAACGAGGAAATTGACAGTGATCTAGAAACCCCTGTCCCTGTATCTTTTACTACTCAGAGTAAACGCAAATTAACATGTAGCTTAAAAGCACAGGTTTCTAAATGCAAATAAAACAAGTTCAAATTTAAAGCTGATAGTATTAGATTTCTTTGAAATAAATTTCAGCTCTACTCGTCAGGTATCCTGTAATATTATTGTAATATTATTTCCATGTTCTCAACTATACTCGAGAAAAGCAAACCTTTGCTCAATATTCGGTGAATCTTCGCTTCACTCAGTGCATGTTCTAAAGCCCTTATTACATATCAATGCTCTTAGAAAGCAAATATAAATTCAGATAAACATATGTGACATTCTGTCCATATTGTCCATCCTTTCAACGTTCTAAATAACCCATGTATGGCAAAGATGAATATAAAAGATGGAGCAATGCAATTATGCCTCAACAGTCATTGCGTCTACATAGTGAACTACTTTGGCCACAAACCGATTACTAAATAATAAAATATTGTCCACAAACTGGAAAATGCAAACCATTGTTATTATTTGCAAATGTAGTGTCACCAGCACAATTACTAATAGGAAACAAACTATGATCTAAGCTACGCAAACACGAGACACTGCAAGTTAGAAAATCAAAGAAAGTTATGCAGTTGAAACAAAATCGAGGCGAGAATCAAACTTGAACCTATGATCCGTTAGTGCGATGTACTTGAAATAACTCCGTCCATGATAGAATGTTAGAATTCGCACTAAAATTCAATGGTCTGATAAAGGTACCGTTATTGAAGACGTTAGTTGGTAAAAACAAACAAGGTCAATAGAAAATAAGTTAGGAGACCTGTTGTTGGTGCAAAATAAGACGCCGAGGAAACTGGTGACCAGTATGAATCAGTAAAGAGGTTGAAGTTGAATTAAACATAATGCGATTTATCGATGATTCTCCACGAATAACAATATATAGCGACTGTGAAGAATTTTACTAAATCCAGAAACACTGATAGAACAGTGCTTTACACCTTATACGCTGAAATTATCTAAACGGTTCATTTCTAATACATTCATAATAAGTAAAGTAGTGTTTTAATAGGATATAATTTATAAATTAAGAAGTTCTTTAACATCTATAATGTTAAGTTGCAAAGTATATCTTGATCTGTACATTGTAACTGTATCCGGTCGTATATAGAACTGAGGTCTCAGGTTTAAATATCGGTGTACATCATCAAATGACTTATGAAGGTACTAGAATTTCATATTCTTTTCAAGAAATGACATTGTAACGGTATATCTTACCCCTGCCTTCCTATGATGATTAACGTTAAAATAGTCAAATTAGAGGTAGGCCTGTAGTACCTATGATTATCAAATTACCGAAACAAATTTTGTAGTAAAGCTACAAATGTGAGTGAAATTAGAGGCCGTTTCATCATGCACACACATATCTAAGAAAATCTTTCGTTTTTAAACACTGTTGTTTTTCAAACAGGATGATAAAAATCATTATGATTACAAATATATGTAATGTAGCATTGTATGATGGACTTGACCTTGTCCAAAACTGAGTTCATTTCTGCTTGACCCAAATTGACATTTTTTATTTTATTCATTGTCAACAACTAATACAGAGCTAAATTATTAATATAAGAAGTAAATATGTTTATTTGGGTGAAGGCTTTGGAGGTTAATTTTACAGGTTATTCTTTTTATTTTGAAAACATCATGATCATTCTATTTTCCATCAGGTAATGTTTTTCACAAAATGCTAATTGTGACCTGAGGTCAAGTAGAGAACTATATAATCTTGTAATTGAGAGGACTTGGTCATTCGTGCTTTAACATCTGGCACTTTCAAGTTGTATTATGTTGTGTCCAGTTGAGATAAATTGTATTTCTTCAAATTATTGAATTCAAGTGATTATTTTCTCTGGAAATACAAAAGTGCTCTGATGCAATTCTTGGGTAGAAAAATTTACTGGAATTTATAGTGTATTCAAACCTGAAATTATATTTCTGTGATTCAACAAAAAGACTGTTGGCACATCAACAATCTGGAACCTATAACAGATACACGATCGCCGTCAGTTTTGGGATTTATTCTGGACTTGTATTGAGTTTTATTCAGGACTTTAAATTATTACGCCTGCAATTTTTGGATTATTTTTGTATTTAATTTCCAATAAAGTAAGTTCTTTTTTTAGCTTTTACTTTGTATTCTAGGGGAATAAATTATTTTATTTGTTAAACTTCAAAAAGCTTGTTGTCTTTCACTCTTTTCTATTACATATTTTCAGAGCATATAATAGTAGTATCTGATACCTTTATATGGGCGGATCAGTCCGAACGTTTAGGTAAAATATTCAGGTCATTATATGTGAAGCAATTCATACATTCATATGTTTTTGTCGCTATTATTTGATGTTTTGGAGACCAGTAAACATCAAGATCTGAATGAAAATGATCTCAGGCTTATCAGATAACTTAGATCTATACTTTTGTTCTAGTTTCAAGCGCTGACAATATATAAATGATATGTTCCTCTGGATTGATAAGAGCAATCACCTTTTGAATATCTCTCTTTCGCTCCGAAATTTAGGTTCCAAACTAAGAAATCACAACTATTTATATCGTTCCTTGTACAAAGATGACGTGAAATATAAATAACACCCACGATCATCTATCTTCACCACCACC